>NW_006497815.1:10177-44862 GCF_000471905.2 Amborella trichopoda
GAGAGAGAGAGAGATGCTACTATGAGTAGAGCCTAGTAAGATGGAATCCAAGATTATAATGTACCAAAACCTTGGACTGTAGTTGATAGGAGCAGGGATCTATTTTCAAATGAAACTCGATTCATTTATTTTTGAAAGTAAATTCCACATATATGGACCCCAAGATTATAATGTCCTAAAACCTTGGATCATGATTGATGAGAGCGGAGATCTATTTCGAAATAGTAATGGAATCTACTAATAGGTGGACGTGATCCTTTTTATTTAGGAGCTAGTTTCCAAAATTGAAAAACCCACTAGGAGGACCGTGGGATTGAGGTTACGGAGCGGGAATGCCACCCTACCCCTACGGTTCCCTTAACTATGGTATAGGCTCAATTTTGAATCATTATTGCTAGATTTTAGCTTTGACAGCCAATAAATACCAAAAAGAGTGTAGTTTTGAAATCTTAGGTCCATAATCCAGGAAATAGAGAGATTGAGAAAAATGTCACACACAGAATTAGAGCTGGGCGGGTGAAGTAGAGATGTGCAATTGGAATTTTATGTGATTGCCGTATACCACTAATGCTTAAGGTTAAGTTCTATGGGCCAACTATGATACCAACTTTGCTCTATGGGATGGAATGTTAAGTGGTCAAAAAATAATATACCCATAAAATGAGTGTAGTAGAGATGAAGATATTGAGATGGATGAGTGACAAGATAATAAGGGATAGAATTTGAAATAAGTACATTTGAAAAATTTTAGGTGTGGCACCGATAAGAAATAAGATAACAGAGGGCAGATTTAAGTGGGCGGGTCATATGTGACGCAGGCCCAGTGCAGTATCTATTTGAAGATGCGAGTTAGTCCAAGTGGAAGGCTAAAAATGACAAGGGGTAAGCTCAAAAGGAAATGATTGGAAGCAGTGAGAAAATGTATGATAACTTAAAGCCTCACTGAGGGTATGAACCTTGATAGAGCAAAATGATGGACCAGGATTTGTATAACCCCATAATTATGCTTTGATGATGATAGTGATTGCCAGATTTTAGCTATCATTTTTTGCGAGTCCCTTTGAGTTTTGAAACTCTTTCCATTTTGGTTTTCCTTTTCATAATTTAGGTCATCAAGTTTTTAAGAGGGTGATTAGGATCTAATTAGGTTTAGTATTTAACCAAGGTATGGCAAGTTGATTAGGGTAGATTTGACAGATTTAAGGGCTCCTGTAGGTTAAATGAGGCCAGTTTAACCTAATTAGGCAGGCGCTCGATTAAGGAGGTCTGAACAGTCACGCTTTAGGGTTTTTTGTTGTGTGTGGGGACAATGGTTTAGAGTGTATTAGGATAGCATGGTCCCTAGTCAAAATTAAGCGGATGTTTACAACAGTACTTCGGCCTCTCCAAATCTATAAATTTCATCGATTCTTATCATTGGAAATTTACAAGAATTAGCTCAATGAATCTTCCTGAATTGAATGTTTTCACAAGTTAAAAAATTGACTCTGTATGTTGTTGATTCGATTTTCATTTCATTTTGTTAATCCTTCCAGATAAATGACAATACCGCACGAGAATGGGTACAAGTAGAGATCAGCTTGTTAATTTAATTGGACCATTGAAAAGTAGGTTATTTACTTTTTTCATGAACGAGTTGAGCTTAGTGGACTTTCTCTTCAAGTAATAGAAGATAATACATCTACTATAAATCAACCTTATATATGTGCATTGGTAGTTTTGTCTTTTCCTTGTCTTGCGCTTGTTACTTATTTTATTTATTTCTTAATTATTATTTTAGAGTTCAAAATTTAAATATGTAAAGACACAATACAAATACACAGTTAAAGCATATTATGCATCTTAGTAGAATATAGTTTGTAATTGCCCAATTAAAAAATCGGTTTCAAGGTGCATGTGAGAATCCAAAAGAGTTAGGTCAAAATCATCTCCATTAGTGATCCTCCAAATAAGATTTCATTAGGAACCCTATAAAAGCTCTGAATCCCTTAGATCCAGCAGCATTTCAAAATGGAACACCCATATCTGATGTAGAGGTGACAATTGATTTGGAGGATTTCTGGATCACCAAGCTAATGCTTCTATTGAAGATATGATTTTCGAGGTGGTTTCTTCTAATAAGATTTCAGGTGGGGGAGTATTAAGTCAAAAATGCCTAAGGATTCAAAAAAGGGTTTTACCAAACTTAAAAATCGGCCATTGCTTGCTTAAGTTGAGAGAATATCCTTCAATTGTGAACCGAAGTTCGTTCATGAGAGGGCTTATCTAATCCATTAACGTCAACAAGTTATTTTCCTTTCCATTCATATTTTTAGAACTAGGTAATTTCAATTGAATTTTTTATCCTCGCAAAAAAGAGACGAATGTTTTTAACCTAAATAACTGTTTCTTTGCATTCCGCCCAAAACCGTAGTTTGCTGCTTATTAGATCGGCAGTTTGGGTGAGGGACCATTTGTAGCTGTGTGGTCCCTTTGGTGCCACTTTACTTCCAAGTAGGTTATGAAGCATAATTTAAAATTCGGAAAATTATGTCCGAAACATTTTTTAAAAACATTATTACGTTTTGGTCCCAAAATATGTAGAAATCACAAGAGGTCCTGCTGACTAGTATTGTATTATTTTTACAATTTTACCCCCGGTCCGAAGTCCTCAACATTAGACTGCTCTTTAGGGTTCTTTTTAAAAAAGAAAATGGGTGGATGGGGCTTAATAGCCCCAATTTTCCCCAATTAAGGGCTCAGCAGCACTTCTTTAGGTAATTATGCATAGAGAGTTGTACGTCATATGTAATATTAGTTTTTAAAACCCGTTAGATCGAAATACTTGTTTTATTTTATTTGTCATTATATTATTTCATTATGCAGAGTTGGACATTTGAGTATTTTTTGAGTTCGCGGTCTAACAATGAGGAGCAAAAGGTTGGAGTGGGTGAGCCACGAGCAAAGCGATGGAAGAATCCCTTTAAAAAATGAGCCTTTCACACAATGTTGCCTACTACCGTGAGGAGCTCGGCCTCATTGATGTTAATAAGGTTAGCACAACCACACCTATTTTCTCAACATTATTAATTTTATTGGTAAAACAATGCTCTAGCCATTGAATGAATTTAGTTATTTTATTAGTGATGAGATCTAAATTTAATTACCATATATTTTGTTAAAATAGTGCTAGTGTTAATGAAATATTTAATTATTTGTCATTATTTGTCGGTTCCACATTATACTTGTAAAATGAAGCTAGTATTATCACATTAGAATGATCACCATGAACGGCATAAGTAGCTACAGTGGCAGCCACATATCATAGAACTAAATAGGGGCCAAATAGATTAGGATGAGTGGGAAGCATCTAGTGATGCTTTGAGCTCCACAATGTGCAGTACTTTTCTTTTTTTTTTTATAACATTGCGGAGTGTTGTATGTCAGAGCGAATGCTTCGACAGTTTAGGCGCAAAATCGAGAATTCTTTGGAATCTAGAGAGATGGGAACGAGGATAAAGGTAAGGTAGGTATATGGCTTTGTGGGAGCAAGAGCTCGCCCCGTAGATCCAAAGATAGGAGGATCGATACAGTCATTGGGTTGGGGGTAAGGATGACACTTAGGGTGGGATGCCCTCATTTCGGAATGTACATTGGTATTCGAGGGTGTCTAGACCGATGATTTGTGACCCTACATATCCAAGGGATGCAATATTCACTCCGAGATTATATGCCGATGGATTAAGCATGGTAAGAAAATGTTGTTTATTCTTTTCTATTTATTTTACATTTATATTTGTCTCTTTTGAAGTTAGCAGAGTAAATCACACACTGCAACATCTCACTCTTGCACTGACATCAGATGATATGGGACCTATTGCTCGAGAGCACGTAACGGCTGCTCATCGAGGACTGATGATGCAGAAAGTGCACGTAGTCGAGGATGCAGATAAGGAGGTGCACATAGTCGAGAAGACAAATGAGGAGGCAGAAGAGGAGGTCCCCTTGTTTGGACCTGTGGAGGTAGTAGAGGTGGCCCCCTTGCCCGAGCTTGTGGAGGCAGTTGAGGAGGTCCCCTACCCGAGCATGTGGAGGCAGATGAGGATGCACCCATGCTTGAGCCCATATGGGAGGTAGAGGTGGAGCCACGATTCAATCTCACTGCGACCGGTTCAAGGCATTACAATACAACAACAGAACGAGGGGTCTAGCGAGCTTGATCATGGGATTTAGATTGGTAAAGGAATGACAAAACAATACCAGCCGAGACAATGAGCAAAATAAGGCTCTTATGTTTTTTGTTTCTGTATAAAGTTTGTTGCGTAAAAATGATATAAAATTGGGGTTTTATCTTTTTTGTTTGAACTTCTAGAATGTAATACTGGATGCTCCAAATTTTTTAAATGAATGGCCTTTTAATTCCTTTTCTATTTCAAAAGGCGGTCCGATGTTTAGAACATTAGACCGCCTTTTGTTTGAAAAGGCTTTTCACATAGTGGAGAATGGTCCAATTTTCCAACAATCGGACCGCTTTTTAACATGTTCAATTATATCAGAAAGAAGTTCGATTGTTACAACATCGGACCGCTAGTCTTGTGTGGCTAGAGATAACATAGTGTTGTCTGATGCTCCAACCATCAGACTGCTTGTCTTGCGTGGCTAGAGATAATAGAGTTTGGCCCAATGTTCCAACCGTTGGACCGCCTGTCTTGTGTGGCTAGATATAACAAAGTGTAGTTCGATATTCCAACTATCGAAGTGCACCTTTTTTTATGAAGACAATGACAACAGAAGACGGTTTGATGGTTGGAACATCTGACCACTCATGTAGTGTAATCATAACAGAGTGTGGTCCGATTGTTGGGATGTTAGATCACCTTACATGTACAATTGATAACAAAAGAGCGAGAGATAAGATAGAGTGAGAGAAGAGTGAGGGTTCAAGGAGAGACTGTTCGGGTTTAAAATTCTCGCTAAGCGCTATTTAAGTTCACAATAAAAAATAAAATGCTCACTAAATAACAAAAAAAGAAAGAACACTCTAGCGGATTGATATTTGAAATATCAGACCGCTTCGAAATAAGAAATGAGATGTTAGCAAGTGGTTTGATGACTTAAAAATCGGACCAGGGGAAAATTTGGTAAAAAATAAAAAATTTCGAGGGGCTCGTCCTACCAAGTAATAATGGCCTATTTTGGGGCTTTTACCGATAGGGACGTATGCTTCCCTTAAAAACTGGATGCAATTTCTATAAGGCTTGGGCTTTATGAAAACAAAACCTCACCTCAAATCTTTGTTTGGAATGCACTTTATATAGGGAAATCTCCATGATGACTTTAAAATCAATTTCCAACAACGATTATGAAATTTAAAGCTTGAAAAAGTATAGATCTTGTGGATCTGTGAGCACTTGGTTTAGGGCGAAATGGATGGTCTAGATAATGTATTATATTATACACTATTTTTAGGGTTTGAAATCCTAATTTTTTCGTAACCATAATGATTAGGTTGAGATGATCGATTTGACGGTTTTTCGACCCCAAAACTACAATTTTCGGTAGGTTTTGAGGTGAGGTTTTACTTTTTTTGAGAGGGTTGCAACCCTAACACAATATTTTTCATTAAAAATTGCTATTTGTCTTTTGAGAGCAAAACGCAACCTGAAAACATCTATTTTCATCGCACCTGCAAAACACCATATTTTTTTGCAATGCAAACCACATGTTGACCAAAACGTAAGTTGCATCCAAACATGTAAATGAAGATGCTCCTTCACTTAATTGCGGCATTTCTTGTAAAATTGCAGCCTAAGCAATCAAAATCTAATTTGGCCCAAACCATGAGCCTTCCAATCAACCCAAGCAATTAAAACCACCTGAATTGGTGACCTTGGTTTCTATCTTCCTTTTATATCTATATTAAAATTCTTAAATATGGCATGTTTAAAATAACAGCCCCATTCTCTCTTGCTTGTTTTGAATGAAGCACTAAATGCTAGTGTGTGGCTCCAACTGGTAGGGTTGTGAGTTGTGTTCAGGACGCAAAGCATACGATTTGGATCTTCATGAGGTGCCTTTAGGATGTCTTTTTCCATATAAAGAAGCATCTTGCTTTCTTTCTATGTAATTGTAAAATTTTTTTGGGGATTTTAATGTAAATTCCCTATTACAACCAATGATAGAAACTTTTCGTCAGCTATAGATATAAGATATAAGAAAGTTATGTTAGCATTTGGAATTCAGGCACTGACTTCATGGCTTAATGTTCACAATTGTAGCTCCGGTTCTTTGGTTCGAATCCCATAACTGACCTTTGCTTATTGTCCGTAAAAAATGCTGGCACTTTTCAACCATCTATTGATATCATATCATTAAGAAGTTACTAGCATATTGTGTTTTGAAACCAAATGGCAACATATTTTACAAGACCAAACATATGATCAAATCTAATTCTCATTCAGATAAGCCACTTTTATAACCAAATTACACAGCATAGCAGTTCAAGAAACAAACTTTCTAGCATCACAAATTTGCCCCACTATAATAAACAACCAAAAGTCTTTGTAGTATTACTACCATATCTCACTGTGAACAATGGGGGATTATCATTTTTTGCTGCCACAATCTAATTCTCATTCAGACAAGCCACTTTTATAACCAAATAACACAGCATAGCAGTTCAAGAAACAAACTTTATAGCATCACAAATTTGCCCCACTATAATAAATAACCAAAAGTCTTTGTAGTATTACTACCATATCTCACTGTGAACAATGGGGAATTTATCATTTTTGCTGCCACTAATCTTATTTTGAAATGCTCAGTGGTGGGATTCAAACATCAGATATTATGCTGAGGTCCACTAATGCTCAAAGCACCAAGCCAAGGGCTTGAGTCCCGACCACTCGAAGCCAATGCAGCACTTTGCCGCATTTTTGGAACGCTTACATAAAGTCATAATTGTCGTAATCCAGTGTATTCCAAGACCATGTTGCGGCAAAAACTGTGGGCAGCTGCTGAAATTAGAGCCCAAACATATTTAGAATACCAAAAGAGAATCCAACAGTCGAATCTCGACGTCACGACAAAACGTCATCCATGGAGTAAATGCCTATGTCACGCGCATTAAACGTCTGAAAAGTGAGAGCCACATATAGAATGCACCGGGTTAGAAATTAGTAATCAGCTGGAACCAATACAGCCTTTCTTACAGAAATGGCCTCTTTTGGTGTATGAGTCCTTATCGTAACGTACCGTAGTAATAACCGCCATTACAACACATATTGAAGTTTATCTAGAAAAGTAATGAAGTTTTATGAAATTAATTTTGATTTAAAAAAGTTGTTATGATTTTATGATATTCACTAGAATCAGCCACAAATTTTAATGACCTTTTCTGCAAGATATGCTTCTATATGCAAGTCATTTGTTTCTTTTAGACTTTCAATCAATTAAAATTGAATTTCAAATTGAAATTCAATATTGGTGAAAGGATTTCTGCTAGAATATTTACCAGGGAACCTTAAAATATCGCGATAATTTCAATTTTACAGATATGACATGAGAGTTCTTGTTCTTAGTGAGCCTTATTCATGATATAATCCTTGTGAAAATGATTTAGCAATGGTGATTGTTGATATCAAACAAACATTGTTCACTAATTAGCTAGGGAGGGGCTTTCAGTATGGTGATATATGCTACTTTCTCTAATAGTCATAAAAACAAAACCTGTAGACAGGTGCTCATCTTGCATTTTATTCATTAAACTATTGTCTCAGCTTTGTTCAAAATTTAAATGAGAAACAATAAGCTCTAATTGAATAGTCTTAGCCCAACGGCCTCACAATTTTATTTAGATTATTCGGTCACAGTGTCACGTATTTTATCAAACACTTGGTGATAAGAATGGTCCCTATATGGAGAATGGCCCTTATTATGGAAATGCTTTAATTCAATTTGAGAAAAGAGAGGCAAAAGTCATTCATATGTCTCGAGCCAAATAAGTCATGGCATGGTAAGGAGATAAGCATTAGCAAAATTTGAACTTATCCGACGAAGTAAACCCTAGGGTGATTACTGTATATGTAGAGAAAAGGTAACTAACAGTTATTTCACAGTTGGAAAATATTTACCAATGGGAAATGCATGCCCCTTTTTCCATGTTTCCCTTAAAAATGCAAAGAGAGTTGAAAAAAGAGGGAAATTAGGGGTGGTGAATAAGGTGGCGAATATTCCTCTGGTGAGGGCTTCAGACTCCCCCTACGCTATGTTGACAAAGTACACTAAAATCCATATGCACGTTTGCACTTTTTACAAACTGCTTTTCTATTTTTGACGCCACCTCAACTCCTACACCCTCTCTCAAAGATCCTCCCTCCTCCACTATTCTCCCAACCTCTATAAATTGGGCCATTGACGCCATTGAATCCATCAATCTACTACATTTCCTCTCTCTCTTTCTCTGCATATCTTGTTCTCTATAGGTAACTCTTTCTCTCTTTCTTTCTCTGCATATCTTGTTCTCTATAGGTAACTCTCTCTCTCTGCGTTTCTCGTTCTCTACAGGTAAGTCTCTCTCTCTCTTTCTCTGCATTTCTCGTTCTCTATAGGTAACTCTCTCACTCCCTCTCTCTGCGTTTTTTCGTTCTCTATAGGTAACTCTCTCTCTGTCTCTCTCTTCTGTGTGATATACTGATAGTTATCCCTGTTTTCGCAGTAAGAGAAGGAAGTGGAAATTATGAATGCCAACCACCAAATGCAGTTTCAGGCATCTTCATCCTCGTTTACTCCTCACCCCCAGACTTTCATACCCACTCCTCCTCACATGCTCTTCCCTCAGCAAAACTACCAGCCGGAGGTCTCTCTCTCTCTCTCTCTCTCTGCATATATCTACATACAGTGCCATTCATAATGAATTTATGAGTTTTTTTTATTTGATTTTGGTTTCCGATTTGATTAACTTGTTGAGTTGGTTTTGTATGCAACTTAGGGGGGGCAGTATCAAGTGGGGGAGAGCATCATGTCCCCTCGGATTCATTACATACTCATGCAAAAGCAACATCTACGCTTGTTTTGGCAGCGCCGAATGATCGAAATGGAACAAATCTCTGGTTCTCTCTCCCTTTCTTTCCTTCTTTCTTACTATCTCAGTGGTCATAAAACTACGAATTTTAATGAGTCCTGAAGCCTAAGAAATTTCAGGAAAACTTTGACTTGTTTGTCCTAATCTAAGCCCCTTCACATGTATTGGGGAGCTACAAGGGTAAGAATAAGATATGCCACGGGTGCATGTTATATGGTATTGCATTGCAAATCGACTGTCCATTTTTGTAATAAATGGTTCAGCAAAAGTGGGTGTTGTCAAATTCGCTTCGCTTCGGGGGAGGCTGAAGCCTTTAGATTTTAGGCCTAGGATGAAGCAAAGCTTGGTGTTGTCATTTCAGTCAAATTTAGGCTGCTTTGGCCAAATTCGGGTATGCTTCGTACCGATTTGGCGGCAGCTTCAGCTTCTACAGCCTAAGCAAAGAAATAACTACATAAAATTATTTTTTTTCATTTTTTATTTTTCTAAAATATTTATTTTAATTTTTTTTTATTATTTTTATATATAAATATCTAATTTATTTATATTACATTAAAAAAAAAGCCTGAAATCATCCCCTGAATCGACCGAACCACCGAATTGTTTCATTTTTCTCATCAAACCGAAAAAGACTCTGAAGAAAATCTAAGTATGCAGAGACCAAATTAATGGTTTAGGAATGGCATTTCTCCTAAATATTCTTCTTGTTTTATATATATATATATATATGTATATGTATTCTTTTAGTATCATTTTGCCTGAGGTTTTTGATCATGAAATGACTGCATGGGTTACGGATAAGTTTTTGCTATGAACTGCCAGGCTGGCCTGTCGGAAATCTCTACAACTTCCGGGGAAAATGGTCAGAAAATAGGAGGACCTAAAGTTATTTTTTAAAATTTAGGCCTCCATAAGAAATATGTTTATATAAAGCGACATTTCTTCTCTTCATTTTTGAAAATTCCTTGAATTGTGAAAATTCATTTTTGAAAATTCCTTGAAAGTTCCTTGTTAAATGCTGATTATTCAATTGTGGACATTTGCGTTTTCTATAAAACCAAAATACATCAACTTCTCATGAAAGTTATGCAATTGAAAAGATGAAAATTTAACGTGCATGCTTGAGTGCTTCAAAGATTGATAGGCTTCCTCTTTCATAAAGGTTCTTTTTTTTTTTTTGGGAGTAGCTCTGAAAATTTGAAAGTCACCATGTGATTTTTTTTTTTGGGGATTTATTATTGAATAATTGCAAAATGTCTTGATTTTAACAATTCAGGAAGTCTTTCATTTATTGTAGCTCCTAAATTTAACCTTCCTCCGCCAATAATATTGGCTAACCCTGGTGTTAGTGCTCATTTACAAGAATTACTCCCTTTTTCTTGTAGAGAATTCTATTTTATTTTATTTTGCTAAGGTTAGTCTGGTCATTTGGTAAGGGTAAAATTAAAATTTTCACAAAGTGACAAAAGGGTATTTATTAAGTCATGCAGTGTCGATGCAAACTAATAAATGGCGAATACCTTTAACTTAATTAGACTTGTCTTTTACTTACCTTGTCATGCATCACATGGTTATAACGTGGACCAAGAATGTATAGTTACTGTTATAACGCCCCGTTATAGTTGCTAAAAACCGTCTTTTATATTCATAAATGGTATTCCTCCTAATGTATAAACACCCATCTTATATTATGGGAAAGTATATAATGGGGAAAGTATATAATGGACCATTTACCTTTGGTTCAAGCTTTTCAAATATAATAGTAACAAACAATGTTTATGGTTCCCAATTGTACAAAAGGCAAACATGCAATGCTCCTTGTTCTTGCTATTGTTTTTAACAATACCAGTTGATATCTGATATTCTTCCCTGAATCATACTGTTATTTGATCCCATTTGTTGTGTTATAATGCTTACTATATGTTTTTACTCATTTGTTTTATATTTAAATGCTCCACTATACTAAAAGATTAAAGAAGATTAAATTATGCTTTGAATCTTCCTGTTGTTATTGTAGTAATGTCTTTTACCATTAGATGGGTGTATCAAATCCCTAATCAAGTAATTATACCTTGGTCTTTTATTCTAAAAGAATTCATCCCAATATATTTCATATAAATGTATCAGGCCTTTGACCTTAGCCTGTTGGTTTTTAGGGGTATGCTAAATATTGTAAAGATCTATCTAGTTATAAAATCAGGTAAGTTTTTTTATGAGTCAGCCGACTCATCCATTTAAATGAGCCATCTCTCCAAATATCTACTTTAGAGATGGATTTTAGATCTAAAATTTTAAAGATGGTAAGTCTAAACCATGATGAACATAAATCTAAAAGCGAATAATATATATTTTTTTAAAATGATTTTTTTATATATTTTCATGCCGTTAAATTAAATATTTTTTGGGGGCTGTGATTCTTTAACATCCATCTATATGATGATGTTTAGTCTGTAAGGGGACGCTATTGCAGAAGTGTGTACTACATAGTTATTCGAAGACGGGTAATTTAATTTCTTATAAAACCAGTTGACATACCCTCACTTTTGAGATTTTGGGATTTGGCTGAATGGTTAAGGGTACACAACACATCCATGGTTTGAATTCCACAGAAAGAAGGAAAATAAAAAGGGTAGGTACATTCATGATTTATCTTAGTAGGAACGCTTGTGTTTCTTTGCAGAGTTCCGTCAACATCAGCTCCCTCTTGCTAGGATAAAAAAGATCATGAAGTCTGATGACGACGTCAAGGTTAGTTTGTTTTGAACTAAAGCTGTAATTCCCAAAGTAAAGAAAGGCAGAGAGTGAAAGATGTGCTTTTGTTTTCTCAAATGTTTTATATGTAACAGATGATTAGTGCTGAAACCCCGATTCTTTTCGCCAAAGCCTGTGAGCTCTTCATACTAGAACTGACATTGAGGGCGTGGTTGCACACCGAGGAGTGCAAGCGGCGTACTTTACAAAGGAGTGACATCGCTGGGGCCATAAGGGCAGGGGAAGTCCTCGATTTCCTTGTTGATGTTGTTCCCATGGAAGAATTTCGGGTACATTAGTTAATTATCATTTTGGTACTCAATTCCTTTTGCTCCTCTTTAAGTAAAATTTGAAATAATCTTATTGAAGCTAAAACACATTCTTGTGTTTACAGGGCGTTCAACCTTTCTTGTGTATGCAGGATGATCAATTTGGAGTGAATTGGTCAGGAAACGAGTCCCTTCCTTACAGTGGAATGCAGTTTCCTAAAATGAATCCTCGACCTTTTAATCAAATTCTTCCTGAGGTATGTCTCAAGCTCAGTAACAAGCTTGACCAAATTCAGGAAAACAAGTGTCTAGAACTTCAATTGTTGCCACAGAGCATCAATAAAGATTATAAAAACTAACCACCTCTGATACTGTTAAAACGACGACGACAACATTTATTACCTACAATAACATTTGATGGTACTGGTAGTACTACTAATACACTACTACTGTAGTTTTTTCTTAGTTGATAGGCAAAGATGGATTTAAGCATGTAGCCTAGGATAGAGAGAAGGATCTCCCAACTGCAAGGCGGTACTAATACAACTAATGTTGTCACCTAAGACGTAGTTTGGAACGATCAAGTCGTGTATTCTTGTCTACGACATTTCACAAATCAAAGTATAATTTTTTCTTTTTGTTTCTTTGACACAAGTCAGGTTCTATGCAATTTGCCAAGTTTTCGCAAATTTGGCTTCAAACATGAACAGAAACAAACCATTCATGGAAGAGTCCTAGGATTGGCGAGTTAAGAAATAGTGCAATTCATGTTTCACAGTCTGTCCAAACTGGGCCTAACGTCAAAAATGTAACCTAGAGTTAAAATAGGAACAACTTGGTTGGTGTTGTTTTTTTTTTTTTCTTTTTTTTTAATTGGTTAATTGCTTAGGGTTTTATTTGATTACTATTTGTCAAAGTTATTTTCTGGGTTTCTATGTTTTACTTTTAGGTTGCTCTTCTGAGTAAAATATAGGGAATTATCTCCAAGCTAAAAAATTGATTATTTATGGGAATTGAAATGCGTTATTTTTTTTAGTACACTTCCAAACTCCAAACAATGAAAATTATGAGTCAACTTCCATGGGTATTAGGTTTCTGCCCCTATAATTCTTACGTTGTATTCGTGAAATATACATTGGAAAACATTTCAGAGAACTTGTCCTCATTGTTTTGGGTTATGTTGTTTGTTTGAGAACTTTTATGGACATCTCTTTGGTCGGTACCGACCGTGACTTCTCTGTGTTTGTGTTTAGGATTGTCCTGTTATTTTTAACACCTGGGATATGAAATCAAGAGCCCCAAACCTCTTAGCTTTGGGAGTTTTGGTTCTCTTTGGATGGACAAGTATATGATTTCAACTTGCAATCTTTGAAAAGAGCATTGAACTAGTTAAGACTGATACTGCTACAAGGCATTTACTACTCCATTATTATCTGCTACGATTGTTCCGAATTTGTCATTGTTTACATGAGTCATTGATGCCTTCCGGTATCTCCGATCGTATAGTTGTTCTACTCCATTTTTTAACTTGTGTATTTTTCAGGATGTTACCAGTCGTCAACATGAAATACCTCAACAGATGATGTTACAACAGCCCTTTTTCTCTAATTCTGTTATGTACGATCCTCCACAGGTAATTGCATTACTCTTACTTTCTTCATTATAATTGAGGTTCCATAATATTCAAAAATGCCAATATTGAGCTTATATATTTCTTTGCGCAAAGGATCTCAATATTTGTTTCTTACACATCCTTTTTCTAGTATCAGTTAATAAAACATAAGTAATTGTATTCAAAATTTTCTTTTTTAGGCCAATGTTTAACTCATTGTTTCATTAACATTCTTTTTTCTTGCTTTTCAAACCCCGAACACCTAATTATGTGGGCTTGTTATACAAAGTTGCAGTATCTGCCACTTACAAGCCATCCAAATATGCCCATATGATTTTGGGCCATAGGGTTATTATTTTCCAAAAAAATAAATAATAATGCTGATTTCATTTCCCTTTGTGAACCTTGCAGTGAATTTGGAGCAACAGGTCGATAATAAAAGAGTTGAATGGCTGATAGTGCAAGGGATTGAGGCATTGACCTAAATAAAAATAAGGACTTATTACTAGTCTATATTCTAAGAACTGAAGGTGTCATATAACCAGCGCCTATTATTAATGCATAAATTGGGGTGGTTGCTGTCATATGATACTAACTTTTGAACTTACTATTCGACTTTTCTTTTTAATATATGAAGACAATGAGACATAGTTTATATGTTTAATTTGGAGTATTATGATGGGATATATATTTTATGCTTGTGTTATAGAGCATTTTCATAGTTTATTAGGTGAATATGTTATGGTGTTATGGTATGTGATTTGTGAGGATTTTCACCCTATGGGGCGCCGAAATGTCTTACAATCTGACACCCCTCCAGGCCACTCATGGTTTGAGCCCGGCCTGGACACAGCCTAAGAGGCCCTATCCAGGGTTGGCTCTGGCCCTGTTTTGGCCGGGCTAGTGCTAAAAGACCTAAAGAATTTTTTTAAAAAAAAAAAGAAAGAGAAGAAAAAAATAGTCGGGCTGGGTTTCCCTGGCCTATCCTCTGGCCACAATTGTGGCCTAGACCCTATTTTTTTAAAGTCGGGTTAGGCGGCCCATTGCCAGCCCCACACAATTGGGAGTGATTCTTATGTGCTGGGAGGTCTATGCTATATAGTGCATAGTGCATATTGACCAATTTGAACAACTTTTGTCCCACAAAAGTGGCCGGGGTATTTTCATCGTTTTTCCATGCATTTGATTTTTAACTTTTTTTTTTTTTCCTTTTCAATCTATGCCTGTCCTCACCTCTACGATATTTCAGCTCATATAAATAAATAAAAATATTAAAAATAAAACACTGCATGATGGCCACTAGATAAGCTTGTATTGAATTCCAACTAGTTGTTTTTAAAAAAGCTAGCGCCTAGCGGGTTCATAAAGGTTATTTTAAGTTTTACAAAGGGAAATGATAGTATATGTGCACTACGGGATTTGAAAAGTAAATCCCTCAACGGCTTGTTTCTCCCTTTCCCATAAACTCTGGGGGTAAAAATATACAAGTAACCTGTCTACTTACACTCTGCTTAATTAATGGGGGCTCATTCAATAAGGAACATAACTTCTCCTTCCCTAATTTAAATAAAATTGAAACTATGAGGAAGAGGGACCACATGAGGACTATGTGATTTTTATTTCTTACAGGCTTTTTACACACTCACGTCCTCCTTCCTTGCTTACACTATCATGCCAACCCATTATATAGAGGGTGTGGCAATGATTAAAATGTTACTCAAACACCACATTGTATTGCCACTTCCACTTATAACGAACTCCTATTTTACATATGGGAAAAGTTTCTATATTTCCCCTGCAGCATAGAAGATTTATGCTTTCCCTACCATCCGGCCGTTCAATTTTGATCAAGAGAGTCACTCACCGTTTGATTTTAAATCCGACATGTCAAAGTATTTTATTTTTAATTTTTTTCTTATACAAATTTTATGAATATGAAATTTGGTACGTGTCATCTTCTCATTGGGGCGCACCTATAAAAATTAATATTTCAATAAAATATAGTGACCAAACTACCCCTTAAACTTTTCAAGGGTATTTTGGTTATTGTATTTTATTGAAAATATTGTTTTTATATTTTTCGCAAGTGTGAGTTTAATAGAGGTTTAGACTTACAAAATTTGGTGCCAAATAGTTCATAGAAAAAAATTAAAAATAAAATAGTGTAGAGAAATGACATTGTGATTGGGACAATCTTAGCCCTCCATTCAGAATGGATGGTTGGATAAGGGGAAATATATAAGTTATGTTGAGGGAAACATATAAAGCTTGCCCTTTACGTATAGGGACATCATTTTTTCACATGTACACTACACAAGATGCATAAGATCATTTTCTCTCTGCATTCTCTAGATATCTCTCTCATTATCTCTCTCCATCAAATAAATTAGGTTCAATATCCAACAGATCGCTGCTAGCTCTTTACATTGCTCATCTCTCTCTCTCATACAATGGGGCTTCGCATTATTTTATGGGTTTCTATCTCAAAAAAGCTCTTGTCCCTCTGTTTCAAGCTTTTAAAACTCCGCTGAGGTGTCAGGTGCTGCTTGAACTAAGTTTCTCCAGTGAGTTCAAGCGGATTTGACTAAGTTTCTCCAGTGAGTTCATACGGATTTGTTCGAGTTCAAAGTCCAAATAGTTTTTGGGAAAAATGTAAAATAAAAGAAAAATAAAAAAAAGAATCTGAAATTTTTATATAGTCAAGTAAAATTAAAATTGAAATAGAAAAATGACAAAAAAAAATGTGTACACTGTTAGCTTTTGCCAAAACTTTGTTTCAAAACATCTTTTATTCATCATATTTGTTGCTAGTCTATTAATATATTATAGATATTTTGGTCCACTCATATTTTGCTTCATATTTTTTCTCTATGTGGTTCTTTTTGCCTCCGAGTACGTGGCATCTAAACACCCCATTTAATGTATTTTTGACACTTCTCATGAGGTGTTATGCAGTATTTCTCTCTCAAGGAACGCCAATTTAAGTAAGTTGTGGTTTGTATAGAGCCTAGGCTCTAAACAATCAAATTATAACCTACCTTCAAATAGTATTGAGAAATGTGGTTTCAATACTAGAAATCTTTGTGATACTCTTAAAATATATTTTCATATCTAGTTATAAAGTTTAAAGCTTCAAAAATAGTATTGATCGACAGATCTATGAAAACTTGAAAATTTTGAAAATTGACCGTCCAAAAATGCGTTGCAAAATACACTATTTTCAAAACATGAAATCTATTTTTTTTTCATGTCTATGCATGTTGATGTCAAGATGATCAATTTGAAGATATTTGGGCATCAAAACAACCTCTTCTAGAGAAATTTTTGAAGTAGGCTAAAATTTGATTATTTAGAGCCTAGGCTTTATATAAACTTTTCCAAAAGATAATAGGGTTGTAAGAGACTTCTCACTGGACGGGGTTGAAACCGTGTTAAATACAGGAAGCGTGACACAGGAAGCGTGACAGTGAGCTCTCACTCTTGCTTTGAGTTCTTCGTGGCTCTCTCATAAATTTAGCACTCAAGTTCCTCGCCCTCATGCCTATATTCTCGATTGTTAACCGAGGAAGCAGACAAGGAAGTGAAGTTGACACGGTTTGAAGTAGATGTTTTTGTAGCACCAGGCTCGAGCAAATTTCAGATAACAGGTTTTGTTATATTGTATGGCACGGGATGATCATATTCTACATTGTATGGCACGGGATGATCATATAAGTGTGTTTATGTCGCAATCGATGCTAAACTGATGTTATTTTATCGATTGGATGATTTTAGTCATGAGAGAGATATTATGATCCTAATTGATGTTTTGTATTATACCGATTAGAAGATAAAGTGTATATTAAGAGAGAGAAGTAAGTTTTCAATTGATATTTATAGTATCTATAAGTTTTCAATTGATATTTATAGTATCTACCGATTGGAAAGACATAATAGTTATTTTTAGACTAGGGTTTTGTACGGATCTTAGGTGTAACTCAAGGATTCCAGAATTGTATTCAGATCTAGCTGTATCATGAGAGTGTACTCATTGAGAGCTATGTTTACTCAAAATTTTACTGAGGCGGTGGTGTTTAACACTTTGAAAAAAGTGAGCTCCTCTCATGCCTCTAAATCTCTTGATTTTGAAGAGTTTATGTACACCGTAATGTATATTTAACTGTGGTAAGACTCTAACCAACCAACATACACAATGTTGATCAAATACGCCACATATCTAAGCCCAATACAACAAATATAATATTCAGTGGGGTTATGCTTTTTTGGGTCTTTCTATTAGGATCATAGTCCGTGGTGCAACCAAATATATGTGAGAGGGAGCAATCCTTATCCCAATTTTTCCTACATCTTAGTCAGAAACCTTGACTGAATTTAGCTCCTAACTCATAGATTCAAAGACTCATCCAACTTTCACGATCACCCTGTCCTCAACCTGGAGTTTCTCCCTAACCAATTAGGCTATGTTCCTCAGTACTTTGGTTGAGTAGCTGACTATGTCAATTACCAGATAGGCTATATTGCCAGTAGCTATACCTCTCACACTTTTACCCGACCAAACCGACCTTCATCCTCAATGAAGCTCTCACCACCATCTTTCCCCTCAATCCCCTCCATTTATTATAGAAATGAAAAACAATCCACGAAAAACAAGAAAGAAGAAACAAACACAAAAGAAAGAGACAATCAACCACAATGTAAAGATATACGTGGTTCGATAACGTGCCTACATCCACTGGAGATCAGAGCTTCTTTATTGGCAATGGAGAATGGGGTTACTATTCGCTCTCTTTCTTATGCCTCTATGTTCTTATCTAATTACAAAGAGATCTGCGTTTTTCCCTTAATCCTAAACTTTGGATGATCCCCCAATGATATATATCGAGTCCCAGATTGATGGTACAAATTATCGAAATACCTTTGTACGGATATATATATATATATCAAGTCCCAGATATATCGAATTTCATGTACGGATATATCCGAACCTTGATAGATATATTTCATCAGAATACAAGACATCAATCCTCAACAATCTTCACCTTGGCTTGAATTCTGTCGAGTCACCCTAAAGATGTCTTCATCCCCCTACCTTCATAAAGGTACACTACTGCACCCCCACCTGCCATGGGGTGCTTCCCTCACTCTCAACACTGAGAGACATTAAGGAAGTCCAAGAAAGCTTGAACTTCTCTATGGTGACCGACTTTGTAAGCATATCTATAGGGTTGTCATTCGTATGAATTTTCTTTCGGTGAATTATTCTTTCTGACACAAGTTTCCTGATCTTGTGATATCTCAAATCAATGTGTTTTGTCTTTGTCTGAAACACTTAATTCTCTGAAGATTTATGGCACTCTGACTATCACAATGCAATGCAGTACCTTCTTGCTCCACCCCCAACTCACGAGCCAAACCAGTCGATCAAATTACCTCCTTTGTAGCCTCAACTGCTGTCATATATTATGCCCTGTCGTAGACATGGCAATCGTGGGTTGAAGCATTGCCTTCCATGAAATAGGTCTACCTACTAGTGTGAAGACATACCCTGTAGTAGACCTTCGCTTTTTTAAATCACCAGCATAGTCAGAATCGACATATCCCACCAGTTCTGTAGAGTTTATCTTCCTACTGAACATAATTCCGAGATCTGACGTCCCGCTCAAACATCTGAAAATCCACTTAATAGCATTCAAATGCTCCCTTCCAGGATTACTCATATATCTACAGACAACACTAACAGCATGAGATAAATCCGACCTGCTACAAACCAAAGCATACATGAGGTTGCCGACTGTGCTGGCATAGGGCACTAGAGACATCTCCTCTATCTCCTCATCCGTAGTAGGACACTGCTGTTCAGATAACTTGAAGTGACTCGCCAATGAAGTGCTAACTAACTTGGCCTTTTCCATGTTGAAATGCTCCAGCACCTTTTCAACATTCCTTTTTTGAGTTACCCAGAGTTTACATGCACTTTTATCCCTATGAATGTCCATACCAAGGATCTTATTAGCAGCTCCTAAATCCTTCATATCTACTTCAGAACTGAACATAGACTTGATAAAAGTTATGTTATATGCATTCTTGGCAGCGATGAGCATGTCATCGATATAAAACATCAGGAGAACAAGGGAATTATTATCAATAACTTTAAAATAAACACAACAATCATACTCACTTCTTGAATAGCCAATTTGTACCATTGTCTGGGAGATTACTTAAGACCATAAAACGATCACTTGAGCAAGCAAACTTGATTTTCTTTTCCATGCACCTTGAAACCTTGAGGTTGCTCCATAAATATTTGTTCCTCCAAATCACCATGAAGAAACGTTGTCTGCACGTCAAGTTGTTCTAGCTCCAAATCAAACATGGCTACTAAAGCAAAGCAATAACCTTATTAAAGTGTGATTGATAACCAGAGATAATATTTCATTATATTCAACTCCCTCCTTCTGACCGTAGCCCTATGCTACGAGCTTAACCTTAAATCTCTTACATTTCTTTTATGTTGCTGTCTTTTCTTCCGAAAGATCCACTTGCATCCAATCACTTTCTTTCCCTTAAGCCTCATGACAAGCTCCCAAGTCTTGTTCTTTTTCAGAGACTTCATCTCCTCCATCATGGCTGTCATCCATTTATCACTCTGTGCATCACTTAGAGCATCTTCGAAGAACTCGATTTCTCCGGTACCAACAATTAGAGCAAAGGCTACCATGTCCTCAAAGCTGTATCTCATAGGGGCTTTGTAAGCACGTTTCTTTCTGCCTTTTGCTAAACTATAGGATTCACCATGTGATTGTTGCTGATCTGGTATGCTGCTAGATGATTTTTCCTCTTTTGGTGTTTCAGACTCTTCGAACTCCACCTAGATTGTCGATTTTTCTTTATCACTTTCATTTACTTGCACTTTGTCATCTTGCATGTTGATTGACTTCACCATGTGAGATTCATCAAACACGATATCTATGCTAAGCACAACCTTATGTGAAGTAGGATCCCAAAACTTGAATGCCTTCACTCCCTTTTCAAAATCGAGAAAGATGCATTGCTTAGACTTAGAGTCTAATTTGGAACGTTTCTCACTTTACACATGGACATAGGCTGGACATCCGAAGATCCTCATCATAGAGTAATCTATCGGCTTTCCTGTCCACATCTGCTCTGGAATTTTACAATCAATCGATGCAGATAGTGACCTATTAACGATGAAACATGTTATGTTAACTGCTTCTGCCCAGAAACTTTTCTTCAAATCTGTATGCAATCTCATACTACAAGTTCTTTCCAAAAGAGATTTGTTCATCCTCTCAGCCGTACCATTTTGCTGAGGAGTTTTTGGTGTGGTAAAGTGATATACAATCCCCTCTTCTTTACAGAATTCTTGAAGTTCTCTAGACTTATACTCCCCTCCATTATCTGATCTCAAACATTTCAGTTTCTTTCATGTCTTCCTTTCTACCTCTACTTTCCATTGTTTAAACTTCGTAAATGCTTCACTTTTGTGTTTCATGAAGTAGACCCAGACTTTTCTTGAGTAATCGTCAATGAAGGTAATGAAGTATCCTGCCCCACCCTTGAATTTGATTGGTGAAGGCCCCCATACATTAGTGTGTATATAGTCTAGTATATCTTTGCTCGTATGAATTACAGTTTTGAAACTAATATTGCATTGTTTACTGAAAACACAGTACTTATAGAAATCCATTTTACAGGCTCTGACACCCTTCAACAAATTTTTTTTATGAAGTTCCATCATACCTCACTCACTCATATTCCCTAAACTCATATGCCACATATTTGTGTCATCTGAGTTTGACTCAACATCTGTGGTTATAGAAGCTCTACATGTAACTGTATTCCCCATCAACCTGTATAGGTTCCCAGTTATTTGACCTTTCATGACAATCATAGATCTCTTACTAACTTTGAGGACTACACCTGTTGGTATATACATGCAACCTTTCAAGTCAAGAGCCCTCAGAGATATTAAGTTTTTCTGTAATTGTGGGACATGCCTCACATCTGATAAAGGTTCTTATTATCCCATAAAACATCTTGATTTTGATAGTGCTTATTCCAATGGTCTTGCATACCGCATCGTTCCTCATTAGAACAGACTCACCACTATATGATTGTAGGTTTCGAACTAGTTTCTATTTGGACACATGAAAATAAAAACCAGAATCTAAAATCTAAGAATCAGTAAATTGATTATTACCTGAAGATATAGAGAGAAGATCTCCATCATCTTCGTCATAGCTATCAGCCACGCTAGCTTCATCAGATGTTTTTCCTATTTCTATCATCTTTATATCCTACTTTCTTTTCGAGCAGTCTCTCTTCATATGACCTTCCCCTTCAATTTTGATCGACTTCTGCTTCCAGACCTTTGATTTAATCTGCCCCTTTCATGACTCTCTTTGTGTTTTCCAAAGAAACCTTCTCCTTGAGATTTAATACTACTAGTCTTCTTTTTGGTTTCGTTTGACATAAGAGTAGCAGTGCCTTCGTTCGTCTCAAGAGTCTCTTTCACATACAGTAGAGTCATAACCAGGTGATCGTATGATCCTAGAATCGAAGCCAACAAAAGTAGGGCATTGTATTCATCCTCGATTTTGACCTCAAGGCTTGCTAACTGGCTTAAAATTTAGTTGAACTCGCTGAGATGTTCAAGCAGATTTGTACCTTCTTCCATCTGAAGAGAATACAACTGCTTCTTCAAGAACACTTATTCGGTCGAGATTTCGTCATGTAGATACTTTCGAGTTTTGTCCAAACCTCCACTGCAGTTTCAAGATCTACCACATAACGCAAGGCGTCATTTAAGAGATTCAGATGAATCGTATTTACCGCCTTTTCCTCCATCTCTTGCCACTCTTCATTGTCCATCTTTGCTGGTTTCTTCAATTTTCCTAGCAAAACCTTAGTCTGACCTTGTTGTATCAAAAGATCCTTCATCTTTCGTCGCCAAAAGGTAAAATTGTTCTTTCCATTGAACCTCTCAATGCTATACTTGACGCTTGAGCCCTTTCCTGTCATCGCGGTAGCAAACCCCAAAACGTGTAATAACCTTGTAGGCTCCGATACCAATTTGTAGAAACAAAAAACACTCCACAAAAAACAAGAAAGAAGAAACAAATACAAAGCAAGAGACAATCAACCACAATGCAAAGATATATGTGGTTCGACAATGTGCCTACGTCTACGAGAGACTAGAGCGTCTTTATTGGTAATGGAGAATAGGGTTACAATTCGCTCTTTTCCTCACGCCTCTCGGTTTTTATTTAATTATAAAGAGATCTGCATTTTTCCCTTAACCCTGAACTTTGGATGAACCCCCAATTGCAATGATATATATCGAGTCCCAGATATATGATATAAATTACTGAAATACCTTTGTATAAATATATATATCAAGTTTCAGATATATCGAATCCCATGTACGGATATATCCAAACCTTGACAGATATATTTCTTCAGAATACAAGACATCAATCCTCAACATCTATGCCTCCTGAATATTCTGTTGGTTGGTCCCCCCACTTTCAGGTCATTAGGCTCGATTGCGTCCTCTTCTTCTAGGACCCTCTTGTTCACTATTGGATCCTCTTTCTCTACCATCAATTCCTCTGTAGGGTCCTCGTGGTATATATAGTCAAGGTTAATCATGTTATACTCACTGGCCTCCCTCCTTATCTATCATGTCTTTAGTTGGGATTCTAATGGGCTTACACTATCATGTGCAACTTCTATATTATCAATATGTTCCTCAGTATAGAAGCCTTTTTTTAGATGGGATTCTGTACACTCTTGATTATGGAAAATTTATTATTTGAAAACACACTCTCAACTTGTCTTTCCATTCGGTATATCCTAATAGCTTTTTCAGAAAAAGATCTTTCCAACCCTATAAATTTAATAAAAAGAATAATAATTCAGCTCCTAGAGGACCTTATTTTGCTTGCAGACAAGAAGATCACATAGCCTCTCAATTCCCAACCAGAGCACCTGGACATATCATGACAATTTTTTAGAATGAAGAAATGCATATAGTTTGCATCATAAAAGAAAAAGAAGAATAACTTGATGAGGCCTTCTAAGAAGAAAATATGTATGTCATCGAAGATGACTAGGTGATAGTTGCGTAGAAGATTCCTCTTTGAAGTAGACAAAGCATTGAAGTTATTTTTACTTTTTGCATAGTTCAACTATTCCTTAGCATTTTACTATTCATTACTTTTTGAACAGTAGAATTTATTCGTTTACTTTCAAAATGGTAGATACTATTCATTTACTTCGTCTTGAAAAGATGTAAAGTTTACTATTCATTAGCTTTTTATGGTTCTTTTTCTAAGTGATGTAAAGATGATATTATTCATTTACTTTTTCTTCAATAAGATGTAGAGTATGATTTGATGTTTTTTTTTTTTATTTGATTTGAACTAAAGAAAGAACAAAGATTCCCTCCTAAAGCTTATAAATTATACCCCTTGCGAAAGTAATCTATTCTCCCTCTTAAAAAAATCATTAATGAAAGATTTTAGTTTACTTTTTTCAGTCCTACACGTTTCGAAAATAAACTCTCCTAAGTGGCTTTTTCACCCTAGGGAACAAGTGGATAGGATGTTCTTGCAGGAACACAATATCCATATCCATTTACATTATGTTTGCATTGGAGTTGTTTGGGTATACATTTATTTGGATGTAGTTTCTATAAGGTCAAGCTTTATGAAAAATAAAGTAAAGCCTCACATTGATGGCTCTAAAATCAATTTCTAACGCCGACTATAAAATTGAAACTAAAAAAATATTTAGATATTTCGAATATGTGAACATTTGTTTTTAAGGCGAATTGGATGGTTTAGATTATGTGTTATAATATATATTATTTGGAGGGCTTGAAATCTGATTTTTTGCTCACAACCACATGGTCAAGAGCGAGATATTCGATATGAAGGTTTTTCAACATTAGAAATGCTAACTTCGGTGAGGTTTGAGGTGAGGCTTTACTTATTTTGATAGGGTTGTAGACCTATCAAAATATTTTCCTTTTTTGTTTTTTTTTATACATTAACTGTGTGAATGGAGAACGAGACGTTAGGTCTCGACATCCGCCCCCGATCACCGATGCCCCAACCCCATTTCATTTATTTTTTTGGGGATATATATTTTTTGGCACCTATCTTTCTAATAATTCAAACTTAATTTTTCAGGGAGACAAACCAATACACGAATTTTTGGAGACAAACTCCCTTCCTCTTGTAGCGGATTCCCTTTATGTACCAATGGGTTCGCCGTGGTCAAGTCTCTCACACTCATATGAGTCATATGGGTTAAAAATTCTAGCCAACCACATTGGCAACTATGTTTGGTGAAAATTCAAGAAGGGCACAAATACTGTGCGTGCAACTAGAAAAAACTTAATAAAAAATAGCAAACAAAAGGAAAGAATTTATGTAAGGTGTGAACATTATACTTTGATGCGAAGGGTGCCTCAAATTGGTACAGTTGGGAATCATATCAGCTGTGAGAAGTATACGAAGAAAATAAAAATAAAAACTCAAGCTATCTAGCTTGAATATTTTCAAGAACTTCAAAGCGTTTATAGAACTATTAGATCTCTACTATGTTTTAAATTTTAAATTTCATAATTTGGTACGAAATAGTTTTTTAATCCATCATAAGATTTTCGACATTGAAACCATGTCTCGAGGAAAATTTAGATGTTCGCCAAAAGAAAGCACCTTATACCAGTGGAATGAATCGGGCCAACTAGTCGGTCCTGGCCCTGATCTGATTAGTCTGACCAATTCTGACTAAATCGGCCGATTAGTATCCCGATTTTTACTGAAAAATGTAACTTGGGTAAAATTTCCAAAAAAATCCCCAAAAATTGTGAAAAAAATGTTTAAAATTTATTGTTCTTTTGTATTGTCACATAAAATAAGTAAAACAAAAAAATATTATAGGCATAATTACGTTTCGGAGAAAATTTTTAAGCACCAGAAGCAATATTTTTTTCAGTGAATTAGTAATTAAAAAATATTACATAATACTACACAAGTTTGATACCTACCGTTGAACTACCCAAGAAAATCGATTGACCTATTTATTTAGTAAAAAAAAAAAAAGGTAGGACAACTTCAAAGCAATGGATTGACCAAATTGAACTACCCAAGAAAATGGATTCACCAATTTGGTCGTATACTAGCAGAAATTGAATATCGAATGAAGATACCATGAATTGAATTCATAAAATAAATCTAATATAATGATTAACACAAGCTATTTGTATGCAAGAGCGTTTGTCTGTTATATAAGAATATTATCATCATCACTAGCCGTTAGATGAGAAATCAGTAGGCTAAGGGCATGCCGCAATGCTAAAGAAACTTTTCCTTTGACTTTGAGGGTCGTTAAAGGTACTCTTCCTAGTCACTCGATCTTACATCTAATGACTAGGAGCAATTGTGACCATACTGTACACAAAGTATAGGCTTTTATTGTATACTTAAATAGGGAAAAAGTTTATATAAGGGTGAGGCCCTAAACAATCGTATTAAGACACACCTCCAAAATTCGCTAGAAAAGGTTGTTTCGATGCTTAAAAATCCTCAAATCGATCATCTCGACATCAAGATATATTAACATAAGAAAGACTGGATTTCTTGTCTCGGAAATAGTGCATCATGTAATGCATTTTCTAGACCGTTAATTTTCAAGATTTTCAAGTGTTTGCAAATACTACTCAATCGGCATTATTTTTTAAGCTTTAAATTTTATAATTAGATATAAAAATATATTTTCAGGCCATCACAAAGATTTCTAGTTCTAAAACGTCTTTCGACAATATTTGATGGTGTGTCTTATTTTGATTGTTTAGGGCCTCAGCCTTATACGAATGACACCCCTTAAAACGCATAAAGGAAATCATTTATTTAAGGGCAAGGCCCTTAGCAATAAATTAAGGCACACCTCAAAAATCCAATAGAAAATGTCATTTTGATGCCCAAAAATCCTCAAATCGATCATCTCGATCACACGATGTATGGACATGAGAAAAAATGGATTCCAAATCTAGAAAATAGTCCATCTTGTAATGTATTTTTAGATTGCCAATTTTCAATATTTTTCAACTGTGCATAGATTTTTCATTGCAACAGTGCACAAATTTGGCGATCTTTAGAAAAACATCTCTGAGAAGTGCACAAATAAGCCGATTAGTGTCGATTAATACCGATTAGTACAGTAAATCGACTGATTAGTCTACTGTATGAAATATTCAGAATACATAACGTTTGAAATCAAGTGAATTCGGGATAGGCCAGTGTCCGACCACAATTTAGTCGGCCCATTTTTTAAAACTCGGCCAATCTTTTGATTACTTATACAAACCTACCAATAAGAAAATGCTCTTTACCTTCATTTAATACATTTGATGCTAAGCATAGAAAAAAGGTGTGATTTGTATAAGGCTAAGGCCTTGAACAATCAAAGTAAGGGCACCTTCTGTCGAAAGTTGTTGTTTCAGTACTGAAAATCTTGGTGCGTCCTTAAAATTTATTTTTATCTTTAATTATACAATCTAAAGCTTCAAAATTAGTGTAAATCGAGCCGATCTATGAATACTTGAAAATGTTTGAAACATTTCTACAAAATGCATTACAAGATGCACTACTTCCAATACTTAAAATCCATTTTTCTCACGTCCATACATCTTTAGGCCGAGATGAACATTTTTAGGATTTTAGGCTTTGAAACAACCTCTTCCAATGAATTTGTGATATGTGCTTTAATATGATTATTTAGGGCCTCGCCCTTACATAATTTTTTTCCTAAACAATTTACTTCTAAGAAACATCTGTGCAACTAGGAAAGGCATCGCCGCAGTAGCACAAAGCTTGATGGTGGACAGCTCATGCGGGCACGCCCACATCGAAACCACGTCCACGAGAAAAACCTCTTTATTCTTGTCTTTATTTGGGGTGAGAATAAAAAGATGTTCCTAGGAAAACATTGGCCCAACGAGTAAAAGCATCAGGGCACGGTTTATATGCGGCCAGCACGCATATTGTAGAAATGCGGGTCTTGATCATAGAAATCATGAATATGAAAAAAAAAAAAAAAATTTAAAAATTTAAAATAATAATTTATTGAGAAAAGATTTGAACCGCTAGTTACAATTTTTTATAGATTGACCACCTATTTGCTTTGCTTTATATCTCTGGACCGCAAATTGTAGAAATGCGGTCCAACCCGCATTAATCAATTGTTCTCATAAGAAAAAAGCCTCTTTATTTTTATACTTTTTAGGGTGAAAATCCAGGAAAGCAAAAGCATCATTTAGAAAAGGAAATAAGAAAGGGAAGCCCCTTTTACCTTTATTTTTCACGGACGATGGGAAACCCCACGGGCTAAAATGAATTCACACGGCATAGAAATTTTCTTAAAAAATCATATTTTGAGTGTTCAAAATTTTATTTTATTTTAAATATTCATGATCATCTTGACCTACATTATAAATGCCTAAAATTTTGAATTAAAACTACATTTTTAGAATAGGTTTAAGTTGGAGCCTACATATATATAGTATGAGTCAGCTCACTCATAGAAATCCATCCTTATTTTTACATATTTTTATGGTGAGCCTATGAAAAGTAATCATCTTGTTTAGATTTCCCCATAAATAAAGGGGTGAAACTGCGTTACACCAATTCATGTAAGAGAGAGAGATGCAAAGTGCTCGTCTCAATCCATCGCTACCCGCTCTGCTGCTACTTGCAGCAATGCTCATGTTGGTAGATGGAGGAAAACCTAAATTTCAAGATTACTCAGACGGTGAGGCTCTTTTTCTTTTCTTTTCTTTTCTTTTTTTATTTTTTTTATTTATTTTTATTTGTTTGAGAAGTCGGATCTTTAATAGAAGGGAATGGAAAAAATCTAAAACGATGATAATAATTTCAGTTCTTTTTAAGAAGTCGGTTCCTTTGGATCCGTGATTTCCTTAATGCATAAACACTAAAATTCAATGTGTTTAGGATAATTTTGGTGTGTGTGAGCAGGGAGTGATACAAGTTACTTTCTGGCCTGTTAAGCCTGAAATTTTATCCAACAGTTCTTGAGAGAGAGATTATTAGTTTTTTTTGGTTCACTTTTGATTTACGTGGATCTAAGTCGAGGGTTGTTTTTGTAGTGGTACAAGTGACACAACGAAGAACAATATCTCCTCCCCCTCCCCCTCCCCCTCAGGCCAATAGATTGCGTCGTGGGAAGAGATCCGCCCCTTATTCTCCTCCACCTCCACCTAATACTCCTGCCCCTCCGAGCAAAATGCCTCATGGGAAGATTGGAAAACCAGTAATATCTTTTGCACCTCCTCCGCCACCTCCACCACCTGTTGCCTATCCACCGCCGCCTCCCTATTCTTCTCGATGAACTCAAATCAGTTTATGGTTTTCAAACGCAGATAAGTTAAGAGTGTCACTGTCTATATTGCTGGCTCGCCCATGTGCAGTCTTCTTCAAAATTTTATCTTACGGATGGATTTTAGATTCAAATATCTTAAGTCGATGATCTTGACTGTAGTAATTTACACACTTACATGATTTTAAATTTTGTTTTATATCTTTAGGGTGTACATCTTAGTTCTTGTGCAAATAGGGGTCGCAACGGGTTGGGTAAGGGTCGGGTCTGGCTGGACCCGGACCCAGACCTGAATAGATTCGGTTCCAGGGTTTGGACCCAGATGTGATCCGTTGGGTCAAAAATATTGGGCATATTGTCATACTTGTCGAGTCTCGGGTCTACCCCATCGGGTATTGGGGCCATTGTCACCCTCACTATGAGCTCCTGTTTTTTTTTCGTTTTTTTTTACTTCTTTTTACGATCATATACCTGTATTATTGGCAACAAGGTCACAATTAGATTGCAAACCGTGTGATTTGTCTTTTCATAGCCAAAGATGACTACTAGTTCTAATTATATATGATCCTTAATACACCCAAATGAATAGGGGCTTAAAGTAAAGTACTTTATCTCTAACAGTTTACGAGTATGGATCAGGTCTAGCTACACCCAGACTTGGACCTGTATAGTGTTCGGCTCCAAATTTTGGACCCGAACCCAACCCGCCGGGTTCAATTGCTAGACCCATACCTGACCCTTATCAGATATACCCGACAGGTCCTGGATCAATTGCCACCCCTACATGCAAAAACATATGTTTTAGTTTCAAATTCCAATTGTTTTTCATACTCGTGAGTCGTGATCTTGTTTATTAAATGTTATTGATCAATAAACTTTTTCTCATAAAATTGATATTTTAGATGAATAAAAAAATAAAATTTATAGTCCTAAATATCATATTTATGATTGCCTGATAGTATTTAAATTTTAGTAATTTTTTAATTGAAATAACCTTAAATCATTCCTAACTCCACACGCAATTACATTCTCTCTCCAAAAGGAACAAAAAAAACTAGTCGTTATTAATAGTTGATATATGATTGATCAAGGACTACCAAAATCTTCAATAGCTATTTGTGAGCATCAAAATCTTTGATCCTACACATGCATGATCTTCCCACTTCATTATCAACGATGATCAACTCCTCCATATAGACCTGGTAAAAATGCGAGCTCTCAAGCTTGTTCATTGATAAACAAGTTTGAATCTGTGGGTGCCACAATGTAATTGCTAAACACTAATAATTCCACAATCTTCCTATGCCATGCTGAAGGGCCCGTACTGTTTTGAAGATCCTCAGGCAACCTTGTCATGATTAATGGTTGCATTTGACCATATTGTACATTTATATATCGCCCCAAATTCAATCCAAGTTGTTGGGTTTACACTAAGGTTTAAAAAAATGGATCGGTGACCCGAATCGTCCTCACCCATACCTGTGTCAAATCGGTAGATCAGCTTGTTGGATCGGAAAATAGGCCGAATCGGCAAGTTTTGTCCCAAAAATATTTCAAAAAATCACTATAAATATCTAAAAATAATATTCTTTTCGTCTTAAAAACAAATTAGGAGTGGTGCATTATGTACTCTCATTATTTTTGTAAAAACAAGTGAATACTGAGACGCTGTTTTCCTATCTAGATGTCTGTATAATTTTAATTATAATATATTATTACAATATATTATTATAATATTACATCATAATACTTTTAAAAATAGTAGAAAACATTTCCATAATATGAGATTAAAAAAAAAATCTCATATAAAGTAAAATTAGTATCACATGAAAGTATCAACCATTTTTTAATTCACTTTATTCATTCAAAATTATTACAACCTTACTAACTATCATATTATATATTGAAATTGTTGGTTTGTATTTTATAATAGTTTTAGTATAGAAATAAGAACAAATCTAAATTGTCTTGTAATATCATCTAATTTAAAAAATCTTATTTACAACTACAAGAAAAAATAATACATTACATAGCTTATAATGAAAATAAATTAATAAATAAAATATTAGATTTGGTTATCACTGTATAATTATCCATTATAATATTATAATAAACATGATTAAAAAATTATTAGAAAACGGTTCCATATCATATGATTTTAAAAAAATACCCCATAAATTTTAATGTTATGAATTAAAAAAAATTCAAGAAAATAGAAAATAAATGTTGAAAAATTCAAAGAATAAAAAAAAATTCCTCTTGGCAACATTAGTGGTGAATTTTTAATATTGTTTGAAATATTATAATATTATAATAAAAATGATTAAAAATTATTAAAAAACGCTTCCATATCGTACAAATTTTTTTAAAAATACCTCATAAATTTTAATGTTATGAATTAAAAAAAATTCAAAGAGTAAAAAAAATTCCTCTTGGCAACATAAGTGGTGAATTTTTAAATCTTGCTTATATGGATTCTAAAATTTTATATTTTAAAGAAAAACTCATAAATAATAATTTTACCTCAAAAAGTTGCTACAAGGACATAATTGGCCAATTCTAAAATAAAATATTTATTAAAATAAATTTTTTCTTGGTCTATTAAAGTTGAATATTATTATTAGTATTATGGCCTAAAAGGTAAAGGTTGAATATTACAATTATTATTATTATTATGCACAGTTGATATATTAATACAATTTTGAGAAATTTTCGTGCCATTAAGGTAGATCATTTTCCTGCCATTAAGGTAGAACACAATGTTTGCAAAATTGAACTGGAACGGTTAATGGGACATGAGCTCAGAAGCAATTTAACCGGCCTAACCGGTAAACTAGCCGATTCAACCGTTCTATCCGGGCAAGTGAAAAAAGTGTTGGAAAAATAAAAAAATACAAAAAGCTACTAAAATATGAAAAGCATATAAAGAATGATTAAAACACAACACATTCAAATGAAGTTAAAAATTAATGAAAAAATTGATTTTAAAAAATCGATTTGTTCCTAAAGGTATTTTTAATTTTTTTTGAAAAACCTGAAAAAAATATAAAAGTGAGTATTATTTACCAATACAATTTTTAATATTCAACATAATGTAAAGAATATTAAAAAATATATTAAAAATTAAATTTTTTATTTTAAAACTTTATATATAATTTTTTAATACTGGTCTATCATTAAAAATGCCCAAATCGATCTAACAAAGCGGTTGATTATTGGTTAGATCGCCCGGTTTTTCTAAAATTGATAGAGAGAAATGAAGAGAGAAAAAGCAGAGAGAAAAAAAAATCCCCCTAGAGGACCATATAAAAGGTTAATCATGGAGGCCTGCGCCTGCGGGAGGGTGAGCTGGTCCACGTAACATTGGGTTTCTCTGAGGGACGTCATCAAGTACGCTATTTCCAACGAAGCATTTTAAAAGGGTGTCGTTTGTATAGAGCCGAGGCTCTAAACAATCAAATTAGAGCCTATCTGAACTGAAAAAAAGTGATTTAGGAAATGGTTTGTATAGAGCTGAGGCTCTAAACAATCAAATTAGAGCCTAACTTCTGTCAAAATAAGTGACTTTGGAAATATTTGTGATAGCTTTAACATACATTTTTATTGCTAATTATAAAATTTAAAGCTTAAAAAATAGTGTTATATTTTTAATTATAAAATTTAAAGCTTAAAAAATAGTATAGATTAAGCAGATCTTTGACAAATTGAAAATTTTGAAATTTATTTTTATTTTTAATTATAAAATTTAAAGCTTAAAAATATTGTAGAACAAGCGGATCTCTGACAACTTGAAAATCTTGAAAATTGATGGTCTAAAAACGTGCTACAAGATGCATTATTTCCAAAACTTGAGATCCATTTTTTTTTCATGTACATGCATCATGATATCGAGATGAGCAATTTAAAAATATTTGCTAATCAAAACAATTTCTTCTAGTGAAATATTTGATGTGGACTCTAATTTGATTGTTTAGGGCCCCGGCTCCAGATAAACTTTTGCCCTTTTAAAAGACTACAACCCAAAAATTTGAAATACTTTGAACACGTGGCAGCTTATTGTTGGGAGCCGAATGGATCCTGTTTTTTTATGAAATCGGATGCAACTCGATGGATGGCCCGATTCGGGGTAGGGGCATCGATTTTAAAACATATTTTCCCTATATATGGTGTTTATATCACTTTGCACTTTTTCATTTTTCTTATTTCAATTTGAAGGAATGGAGGGTCACATAGAACATTATTCGAGCCGCATTAGCAGGGTGTCAACATTCCAATATCCTGCACTAAATTGAATATGTACAAAAGGGATGGTCATTGCAATTAACTAGTACTCCATTTATGAATAGCACGTTTTAGTTTTTAGATTTCGCTTTTACTTGGACACATTGATTTTAGGATGTGATATAGGTAATGATTTATTAAACAATAAAGTAAAAACGGTCATAGTTGTAATGTGTTACAATATGATGTCTTGAATTTCATTTTTATTATAAACAAAATATTTCAAAAAAATAGTCTTTAACCCAATTTTCATAAAATCTTTTTGTTATTTGAACTTTGTAAAACATTTTCATGGAGCATCCATAAATAAACATCACAACAATACCTGTGGTCTCTCTAAAAGTTTATCAACTCCATTCAACATGTTAAGCAAAGCACGCCTTCTCTCTATAGAATGCGGTGGCTCGTGTTTCTGGGCATGTTGTGGTAATATATCTCATAAGTTAACCAGAAATTACAATTGTTGGACTCAAGTTAGACAAAGATTTCTTGAACAAATAAAATTGAAATTTGACCGAAAAAGATAGAGATGAAATAGATTTTTATTGTTTTTTCACTTTTTACTCTGACCATTTAAGTACTTCACGAAATTTTCCTCAACAGAGTTCTAGACTAGCTCTGCAATAGCTTGACTCTAGAAAGGAGAAATGTGATAAAAGAAAATATATACACAGAGAAAAGGAAAAAAGAAATAAAAAAAAATAAAAGTGAATGTTTTGTTTCTTCTTATTGGATGTTTTTATTTTTATTTTTTTATTTAGTAATTCTAGTGCTACACTAAAGGGGAAGACAAAGTTTTTGTAGGGTTCTCATAAACCCCTTGAGGAACTAAAAATTCAAAATATCGAGATCTCATCCAAGATCGTATACACAATTGGGTTAATGCAAAATATATGAATACAAACATAAATCGAGTGCAAGAAATAAAGCAAAAACATAATCACACCATAACAGCACAAGTTTTACGTGGTTCGCCTAGCGAGTAGAAATCCACTGTAACAATGAAGATTACAATTTTGGATTACAAGAGGTATAACTTTATCTAAATATTGTTAAAAAACCTTCATCGATCTTCTTTCTATTCTCCCGACCGAGCAACACTATCCATCAATTTCTTTTTTCTTCCATAATACAACTATTGGAAAGATAATTACGGGAGCAACTGGGAGCTTTTTTCTCTCTAGAAGTGTAAATCTTCCCAACCCAAAACCCCATTGGAATACTGCCTCTGTCTTGAAGTCTATATATATGTAACAATCCTAAAATTTCAAAAAAAAAAAAAAAA
>NW_006497815.1:50439-60693 GCF_000471905.2 Amborella trichopoda
AAGCATTTCAATTACTCGGATTATACTTAATTATGCATTTATTGAAAGTGAAACTGTTGATGCATTTCTGTTAATAGATTTCATTGTGAAAAATACTGATATCTTTCAATCATGATTATTTTTAGGATTATGATGATCATTTACTGAGTAGCCAAACTCATCAAACTATGGTAAACATTTTTTCAGGATAACTACGGATTCATTTTGAGTGCTAGTCAAGATCAACCTTGGAAGATACTGTTGTTGTGCTAGCTTTCTTTATTTACTATGTAAGACCTCGCCACTATAAATTTGTCCTATCAATAGATGTATATATGTTTTGTCCGTCACATCTCAGGAATAACAGTACTGTAAATTCTTGGGGTGTGACAATATACCTATCTCTCTTGGAGACACATCTCCATCTTGGAGATCTCTTCTGATAACCCTCTGTCTTGAAGTCTATATACCTATCTCTCTTGGAGACACATCTCCATCTTGGAGATCTCTTCCGATAACCCTAAAAAGGAGCCCCTTAAAAGGTTATTATTATGATGACCATTTTTATAGAGATCAGTGAGTTTTTTTTTTGTTTCCACAATACTTATAATCATTAAAAGAAAAACCTAGATTTGGTAATTTTGACACCAAACCTACAAGTTTCACCTAGATACATAACGACCTTTAGGTATAGAAAGGAAAACTTCAATAGTGGGAAATATAAAGTAAAATTTATAGATCAACAATAGAACTAGGAATAATGTTAAATCAAACAGATGAGTACAAGGTTTGGCATACGACGCGGTCATTTGGTGGATTTCAAACATTTTGCTACCACATCCCACACCATTCAAGGTTAACAATGGATCGCACAAAATCCAATCCTACCATTGAAGTACCCCAAAAAATGTAAAAGTGGAGCCAGAAAACATCGTCAAGGGTGAACTAACCAATCGGTTCAAATTTAACTCAAAGAAAAAGTTGAATTTAATGGATTCTTTACCAAAGGTCGTTGCCAAACTAGTACAACAGTTGACGAGATTGACTCCAAAAGACGCGCCTTTGGTGGACAAGAGTTATGCTCTTGAGGGAGCCTATTATTCATGCACTCCTAAGGAAAAACCTATTTTAGGAATATGAAGGGAAATATTTCTATGCTTCCCCTACGGCACAGAAGTTCTATCCTCTCGCTACTATACAGCCATCCAATTTTGTTCAAGAGAGTTACTCATTGGTTGATCTTAGATCTGACGTTTCAAAGTATTTTATTTTTAGCTTTTTTTATACAAATTGTATGAATATGAAATTTGATAAGTGCCATCTTCTCATTGGGGCACACCTATAAAAAATATTAAAAATAATTTTTCGATAAAATATACTGATCAAAATAGTCCTTTAAACTTTTAAGGGTATTTTGGTTATTTTAATTTATTGAAAATTTTTGGTTTTATATTTTTCGCTAGTGCGAGTTTAATAGAGGAATGAACATCCAAATTTTGGTGTCAAAATAATTTATAGAAAAAATTAAAAAAAAAATTGTGTAGAGACGTAACATTGTGATTGGGGCAATCTTAGCCCTCCATTCAGAATGGACAGTTGGATAAGGGGGAGGATATAACTTCTATGCTCTAGATGAAGCATAGAAAGCTTGCCTAGTTTAAGGACTCCAATTTTGGAGGACGTAAATTCACCATCCTATATCTTATACTCAATAAAAAGAAGGGAAAATATCTTCATAGTTCCTATTTTTAGGTTTAATTCCTTGATATGCCCATTCAAAGGGAATAAAAGAAGATATTCTAGGGAACAAAAAATATCTTGTAACCCCTTATCACTTTAAACCTATTTTTTAACCTAAACAAATGTAAGAAATACATTTTCACTTATATATTCCAAACTTCTTTATTTCTCTCTTTTCATATATCTCTCACTTTCTCTCCTTCCAGTAACCTCTCACCTTCATGAAGCTATTTTTTCCTTCTAGAAGTTTGGGATGATGACTTTTAAAAAAGTCATGTCTTTTTAAATTTGTTTGACCTAAAAAAACATGTTTAAATTAACTCAGGGATTAGAAGAAATAGAATTTATAAATTTTGTGCCTCAAGATATCGTTTAAAACTTTGAGTCTATTGTGAAATGAAACTTAAAAATGAACAGCATGGAGATATTTTCCTTAAAAGAAATCTAAAATGTGCTATCTATGGGCTTGAAAAAGAATACCCCAAGATTGAACCATCCAATTTTTTAGGGGTGAGATCTAAATTTGAGAAAACTCAGAATTCAATTTTTTCTTATTTTGAATATATTCATCTGTCCTTTTTTTAAAAAAAAAATTTATCTTTTTTGTTGTTCCAAAATTTCATATTAAAAAAAAAATGAAAAATTTAATATAACGTTGCAACCTTAAAGTGTAGAATTAAAGATCCATCGGAAAAGATTGTTTTAATGCTGAAGCACACTCTAATTGATCATCTCGATATCGGGATATATGAATATGGAAAGAAAAAAGGATTTTGAGTCCCATAAATAGTACATCTCGCAACATATTATCCAGACCGTCCACTTTTAAGATTTTCATATGTTTATAGATTTATTGGATTTAAACTATTTTTAGAGTTTAAAATTTTATAATTAAATATAAAATATATTTTCAGATAATCCTAATAACATTTTACACCAAAATTACATGTTGTGATAAATTTTGGAGGTACGCCTTAATTGGATTATTTAAAGTTGCAACTTGCAACCTCATAGAAACCAAAATCCTCCAAAGGCGGTGATCTGCTTGCGGGGATAAGTGTACAGTACCATCCTACGGGATCATCGTGCACAGTTCGACTGTTGAAAGGTTTTCGAGAATCGTACTCGTACAGGAGTCATTCAAGTGGGTGGTAGATGTTGGTGCCTTCCAAGGAGATGAATGCTGGATTCCATCTGAAGTCCATGCCGAACGCCCCCTGGTTTTTGACCCTTGACCTACGCTGCATTTTTTACGTTTTTAAATTGAATTCCTCTATAGAGTTAGGGTCCAAGTAGACTGCCCTCAGCAACAAAAATATCAGGATTGAGAGATGAAGGGTTGGAGGGTCTCCCCGATGGTGCCCATGGTCCTGCTGCTCCTTGCCATTCTTTCATGTCCCATTGCAGCTAAACCCAAACTACTGCAAGGTATGAAACTCGGACGTTGATTTTTACCCTTCGGTTTTCAAAAATTATATTGATGAGTCATAGTTTGCCTAAAAACGCCCTTTCAGTTTCCTTCGTATATCTTTTGGGGAGAAGCCACGGTGGTTTTGAACAGTTTTGGTGATTGATCGGTATTTTTAAAAAATTTAAAATAATGTTTATAAAATTTCAGGAATAAAGAATTTAGTTTGTAATACATTTTTTTTTGTTATTCTTTACATTAAGATAAAGATTATAAAACGTTTTGGTAATTTGACTCACTTTTATATTTTTTCCATCTTTTTTGAAATTTTTTAAAAATACTTCTAGGCGTAAATCGATTCTTTAAAATCTACTTTTTTCATTAATTTTTAATTTCATTTGAATGTGTTTTGTTTTTTGTTTTAATTATTCTTTTTAGGTGAGGTTTCTATAAGGTTGCAACCTTAAACAATCCAATTAAAGTGCACCTCCAAATTTTATCATAACATATAATTTTGTCCCAAAATTCTTAGGATTGTCTTAAAAAATTTTGTCATATTTAATTATAAAATTTTAAACTCCAAAGGTTAAAATCAAGTAGATCTATAAACATATGAAAATCTTGAAAATTGACGGTCTAGTTAATGTGTTGCAAGATGCACTATGTTTGGGACTCAAAAACTTTTTTTTTTTTTTAATATTCATACATCTCGATGTCGAGATGATCAATTAGAGGGTTTTCAACATTAAAACAACCTTGCTGGTAGATTTTTGAGGTGCATATGTGATTCTACATTTTAATGTTGTAGCGTTATATTAGCTTTTCCCTTCTTTATATGTTTTTCATATTTTAGTATATTTTTTTTGTATATTTTTTATTTTCTTTCAACAATTTTTTGATCACTTGGGACTTGTCCGGTTATAACGATTTAATCGACCAGTTTATCTGTTAAACCGATTAAACCGCTTCCAACCCCATGTCCGATTAACCATTCTGGTTCGATTTTGCGAACACTAAAAAAAGTGTTTGTTGAGTCAAGGGATACCTTCCTTGCACCATCAAATGTTCGTCTTCAAGATGGGTGGCAACGAAAGACGACTTCAATCAAATTCAAAATGAACGATGAAAAAAGTTGCATTTGAATTTATTTATTTATTCGTATCTTCAATCTTCATGCTTGATATTATCGATCCTTAAAAATTGATCCATTATTCACGTTTAAGATGAATTTTGCTAGGGGAATGCACATGAATAGGTGAGTCAACTCATCAAAATTGGATCCATCTCTTTCAGGTATACTTGTACCATTTTTAAATTGATCATGTGTGTATGTGAGATAGAGAGAGATGTTTTGGGTTCTCACTGCAGTTGAGTATACACCGTAATGAGTATAAAATCTCACAACGGACCAAAATATGGAGATATGGAGGCACGAGAGAAGCTCGTTTTTTTTTTGAAGTGTTAACTGCCTACATCATAGTAAAATTTTCAAGTTTAAACGGTTAAGTGACAAGTATATTCTTAGGATACAACCAGATCCAAATATAATTCTTAAGCCATAGAGTTACACACTACTCACGAGATACATATAAAACCAAATCTCAAAAATAATGATGTCTTTCCGATCGGTATATTACAATAAACATTGATTGAAAACAAAGTTCTCTCTTACTCCAAAATTATCTTCCAATCCGCATAACACTAATAAATATCGATTCAGAACAAACTTTTCTCACTACAAAAATTATCATCCAATTGGTATCATACCATTAAAACATCAATTGAACGGACTTTTCTCTCACTATAAATTATCTTCCAATTGGGAGGAATAAACATGAATTGGGTATGACAAGACATCTCTCTCACCAGAGAAATAGACTGCCAATCGATAAAACAAACTTCAATTGGCTAAAAAGAACACCGACATAAATTTTCTGGTATCCAATAATTTGTTGACACCCTAGTGCAAAAAAATTCGGTAGAATCTCCCGTCAATTGGAGTCCGTTTCTGCATTCAGAATACTTATAATTTTTAGTTAAATTCTTGTAAGAATTAAATCAAGTTTTGAAAGTTATTTGGGACAACATAAGTACTCTTAATCTTAGATAAGTTCTTGTAGAAATTAGATCAGTTTTTTTTGGCTACTGTAGAGTGATACAAAAACAATTCAGAAAAACTCCTATTATTGTATTCTAAAAGAAGAGAGAGCAATTAAAGAGAGTAAAACCGTCTCTCCATCTCTCTCATTCGCTTTCTCAATTTAATAACCTCTTAGAAGAAGAGAGTGAGAGACCCGAAAACGAGAGGTAAAACTGTCTGCTCTTTTTCTTGCTAAGTTTGTGTTCCGTAGCTGAGAAAACTTGAGAGAGAGAGGCAAAGATAACGCCTCATAAAATAAGGTATCAAAAGGCATTAAATTGGGGGTTTAAGGGTGCTATTAGGGGTGGCAATGGACCAGATTTGATTGGGGACCCAAGGGGTAGACCCCATCTGTATCTTGATATGGGTCCAAAACTTGGACTTGACTGATCTGATCCAGGTTCAAAGCTTTAACTCAAGACACTATTTGGGTTTGGGTTCGTTAATGTTTTCAGGTCTCAATACATGAAATATATTTAAATATAGTTAAATACTTAGATATTTTAAATTTTGAGTTGGGTTTGATCGGGTTTGGGTCCCACACTACTTTCAAGTTTAGGTCTGATCCCGTATCATTTTTTCGGGTCCTAGTCCATCTCCAGTTGGACTTGACCCGATCGGTTGCCACGCCCTTGCTACGTACGAAACAAGTAAAATCGAAGAACCAGATTGTGTAAAACAAAGCGCAAACGATGTGTGGACCACAGGTCAACACTATAAAAATCGCCCAGCAGCAAATCTTAAGAAAATGAGTTGTTTTGAAATACGAGAGAGAAAGAGATTATCATGCCAACCATGGTAACATAATCAAAACTACTTCTTGTCGTGGTTGCAGAGATGGTGGTTGCCCGAAGAGGGAGGCTTGCCCCTCCTCCTCCAAAACCCAATGGAAATTTGCAATGGAGGCGTTCAATTCCAAAGCCAGACCCTGAAGAACCTTCTCCTCCACCACCTCCCCCTGAAGAATGAACTTTGGAAGCTAATGGAGTTGATTTATGTGGTTGTCTGCATTTCTCAAGGGAGAATAGCATTTTCTTGCACTTCTTTTGCACGTCATACTCATTATAAAAAGTTTTTTACCATACTCAATGTTTCTATTTACCTACAATATTTCCCCTTTTCTTTAGTGATATACTTGAGAAGTTCCAATGGAAATTCACTTGCAGGAATGCTCAAAAAAGGTTTTAATATCTTTGGGCAACCTTGGGAGTAATCTGTTTAGAATTAGGAACGGTCGTCTTTATTTGGAAGATGTAGATTTAATACAATGCCACTGTTCGATACAGTTTTAAAAGACATGTTAAATCTACTATTTCCAACTAAAACTGAATGTATATACCATTGTAACTTTGATTGTGTCGCATTATACAAACAACACCCTTTTAGTAAGGATAGGTTTTTTTAGTAGGATTAAGAAGTTCAAAAAACAATAATTATAGGTGAAGTTCAAAAAACAATAATTATAGGTCTTTTTTTATTAGAATTAAGAAGTTCAAAAAACAATAATTATTTGTTGTGAGGTCCTACTTTTTAAAATTTTATTTATTTCAAAATTACCCAAGGTTCGAAAGAACATTGGCCATTTGAGTGAACCAATGTTGCTAACCTTGGATTGACCTTTTGGTTTCAATGGGAACTAAATTAGTTAGAATGCCCGTTGGTTACCCCTTTGGGGGCGGTCCGAAAGTTTGTTTTAGAAACCATTGTGGTTGTAAATTTTAGGAGATTTCGACGCCAATTAACCCCATTTTATGGTTGTAAAACTAGAGGCCCCCATTGCAAGCGACTATGATACTATTTACATGGCCTGCGCATCAAAAAGGGGTCCAATACTCCAATTAACAAAGTGACTAGTATCAAATGAAATGTAAATGGGATAAAATGTTTGTTTTTTTTTTGGATAATTCAATAGAGATGACGGCCCTTATCCGTTTTTTGTAATTATTAATGGTTTTTTGAAGCGTTAAGTGATAATGAAAACCTAAACCCTAGTAGTTATGGCACAAATGATGTTACCACCATGACCCCAACCCCATTCTCAAATTGGGGTAAAAGTTGGTGGACTTTAATGCAAGGCATCCCAAGTTCGCTCTTTAAAATTTTCAGACCCCATTTCATCCACTTTATGAAGTTATCGAGATCAAAACCACCATTTTGATTGATTGGGGTTGCACTATTTAGATCGCAATTGATGTACATGGCTGCAACTAGCACACATGCCAGAACGGTCCCATACAATGTTTCTTTGATTTCTCGCAAAACCTACGGGGGACCAAGCTAAGATTTGAGAAGAATTCTCATTTTTCACACCACCGAAGTGAAAATCAACATCTTGAAGGTGCTTATTTTGAAACGAGAGTTGGATCAAAGATTGAATCTAGAGTCAGAAAGGTGTTGTTGGCTGCAACATACTTCATGGCCTTCCGGCTTTCTTTTGTCCAGTTCCACCAAATCCCAAAACATTCTGACCTGAAATGTTGCAAATGTGATCCTCCCTCATTATCTTCTAAGATCATGTAAACATTGACACCATTTGCGAGATGACTTTAAAGCGAATCAAAGCCAAAAGTTTGAGTGAAAACAGGAAATGCTTCACATTCACCATTGAACTGAGATTGACTATAAATGCATGAATATGCGTAGTTTATGGTTAGGGTTTGAACCATGGATCCTCAACACAATCCCATATCATTCAATGGATCAAAAGAAAACAAAAACCATGGTGATCATTCTCATGAGACTCGGCCGAGTAATTCGGCGAGGTGAGTTTTGGCCGAGTAGGTTGTACAACATTTTTTTGAACTTTAAATATACCATTAAGTATCTCAATTTTACATCAAATATGTTCGAATGGTTTATTGGTCAGCTTTAATAAATAAACTTTGCTCCAGTTGAGTTTTGAATTCCCACTGAGGTATGTTTTATTTATTTATAGACGTTACTACACGAATGAAATTTTACCTCAAATATGTTTGAATGGTTTACTGGTCAGCTCTGATAAATAAACTTTGCTCCAGTTGGGTTTCAAATCTCCACTAAGGTATGCTTTATTTATTTGTAGACGTTTTTATTTATTTATAGACGTTGCTAGACACTTGCATATAGACGTTGCTACGAGAATGGTCTACAAGAATGGAAGTCAATACCACTTTTAAATTGGTCCATTTATGTAAATGGAACTAACCACCATGTCATTTACCAACTTTGTTAACAAAAGTGGCGCTCATATTATATATAACTATTTTTTCTTTCCTTTTCTTTAAAAAACAATGAGCTATGGACATTGTTATAATAATGGAACTCAATACCACTTGTAAAGAGATCTATTTATGTGAAGGAAATTAACCAACAATCATTCTACAATTTTGTTAACAAAATTGGCACTCATATTGTTGGGTTTATGTGGACTTTAAAGGCTTTAAAAGAGATTGTATAAATATTTTAATTAATGAATCATAAACTCAGTAGGAGTGTGGTTCTCTTGTGGACCATACTAGGCAAATGTAATTTGCTAATACTCAGACTAGGCTTGACATGCTAGGCCAACCAAGTTAGAAAACTCAAGGTACCAAGGCATAAAGATGAAACCGAAGAGACTTTAGTGGGTTAGCACTTGATGATGTTCGAGTATGCTAGGATGGGAGCCGAGGAACTGTGTAACCCTTATGTGTGATGAATAATATATGAAGACATGACTAAAACCTTACCGTTGTAAAATCACACGACATAGACATAGATAGTCGTACTAAGATAGTAATCCATCATTGAGGGTGAAACGTGTACATGTGCAAGAGATTACCTATATACACCATAGAGTCATGGTTGTATCATGGTTTGGCGGATCATGAGAACCTGAATTCCACAGACTGAAATTACGTCCCCTACAATGGACTGTGGGTCATGAGAACTATTGAGTTAGTTTGAAATTACGTCCCCTACAATGGACTGTGGGTCATGAGAACTATTGAGTTAGTTTGAAATTACGTCCCCTACAATGGACTGTGGGTCATGAGCCTCTACAATGGACTGTGGGTCATGTGAACTACTGGGTTAATTTGATAAAGCTACTGTGGATCGTAGTCCACAATTGAAGGTGGAGTACTCCTATGTGTTGATTAAATCCTGACCTATTTGGATCCGATTCCCATTAAAATTAATATAATTTAATTAATTTTATGTTATTTGACTTTTAGAATGTTTATTTGAATTTTATAAATCTTTTGATATTTTAATTTTGTCATTTGCATTTATATATCAAGAGAAATTCATTTCTAAAGTTTTAAATAAACTAAGAGGTTTGAAAAATCTAAGAATTAATTTTTATTGTTTCTAAAATATGTGGGACCCTCCATAATTATTGGAGGCCCATTTAAATCACATAGGATAATTGGGTGAGGTGGCCACCAAAGGGTGGCATGCCCCACCCATAAGGGATTACATTTTCTTGCTAAATATTGTGAGAGTCATCTCATGCTAGTTGACTTTCATTTGTAGAGAGAAGCCTACTTGCAATAAGGGAATGAAATATGTGGTTTTAGAAAATCAATCAAGAATGATTAATTGAGACATAGGGAATGAATATTTGCTATTAGATAAAGTAAAAAAATATTTTTCTTATTTAACTTATTTGATGGAAATGGGTTTAGAAAGGGGAAGATAAGGTTCTAGTACATTCCTTAGCATCTTGATGGTGGATCTAGGGAATGGATGACTCACATCTCTCACCCCACAAGTCTCATTAGATCGACAGTCAAGGTTTGTTTCTACGATTTTTTGGTAAACCACAATGTATGAAAACTCTATAAAAGGGATCTTTCTCCTCGCTTGTCTCTACACCTTTTACTTACTCTCTCTTCTCTCTCTAAAATATAATATCTCTCGTTAGCCTCTCTAAGGGGCATGCCCCACATAGGTTACTCTCTCTCTCTCTCCAAGAAACCTAAAGGACCACACCCCACCTTACGCCTACCTATCTCTCTCTCTCTCT
>NW_006497815.1:60917-100648 GCF_000471905.2 Amborella trichopoda
AATTGACTACTTGTAAATGAACTAGACCGTGTTGAAAAAAAAAAAAGAATTTAAAAATAATAAAAAAATTGTTATATACTTCAGCTAGATCATACGAGTTCTTCTTTCACATATTATATATAACTATTTTTTTCTCCATTTTTTTTTTAAAAAAATGTGTTGAACTCGAGCGAGCTACTCGGATTCGTCCAAATAACTCACCTCAGCTAGGTCCTAAATAGATCGATTCAAAACGTTCACGGTGATTGATTAGATAAAGGTCCTAAACCGACAGTGAAAATGAATCCCCAAGTTCAAGGCCACGACATTGAATTTTTCACTCACTCTGCGTAATTAACTTTTTCCTCAAAGCAAGGTGCATTTTTAAGAGCTTAAAGCAAAGGCTGTTCAAGAGTGATAGAGCATTGGTGTGGAGCACCACCCTAGAAAGAAGAGCACTTACTTCTAGGCATTCTACCTAAGATTGCCTCGGGCTAAGTCTTGCACCGAGGAGAGGTACTCATACGAGTTGAATGACTAACACATTATCTGGCATATATCACAAGATCTGTATTGTTATTTAAATTTCAAATTTTATAGTCGGTATTGAAAATTAATGTTAGAACGACAATAGAGATTTACCATGCCCAAGGTGCTTTCTGATGAAAATTAAGGTGACAGCTTTACATTGTTGCCATAAAGCCTAGGCCTTATAAAAATTGCATCCATGTTTAAACATTAATTATAATTTATATTTAAATATCGGGATCTTAGTGCAATTTTAACTACAAGCAACATGTCCTAAACTCAAAAGCAAAAATGACGTTATTTTCCTATCACTCAAATAAGAAAATAGTGAAATATTGATTTCTCCAAATACTTAACTTTTGGTTTGAAGGACACGTATGATTTACCTAGGTCGTATTTTAGCAAGGATGCAATGCCTCGAGAAAACCTCTTTGAAAAAGTACACATATTTGAAAAATTAATGTTTTCATTCTAGGGGTGTATTTTATTAGGAGATCAGAGGCTCAAAACAATCAAATTAGAGCTTACCTCAAAATTTTCACTAGAAGAAGTTGTTTTGATGCTCAAATTGATCATCTCGACATCAAGATGCATGGACATGTGAAAAAAAATGGTTTTCAAGTTTTGTATGTAGTGTATCTTATAACACATTTTTGGACCGTTAATTTCAAGATTTCCAAGTTTTCATAGATCTGCTCGATATACACTATATTTGAAGCTTTAAATTTTATAAATCAAGATGAAGATATATTTTGAGGCTATCACAAAGATTTCCAGTATTGAAACCACATTTCTCGATACTATTTGAAGGTGAGCTTTACTTTGATTGTTTAGAGCCTCCGCTCTATACAAACTGCACCCATTTTATTATGGCTGATAATTCTCCTTTTCAATAAACTTATTCATGATAATAGATTATTGTGTCTTTGGTAGTGTCTATTATAAAGTCAATTGAGATGACTTATAGGCGGTTTTACATATAATTCACTTTTTTTAAAAAAAATATTGCATTTACAATAATTTGTGGAGAATAACGTGTTTTTAGCTAAAACTTACCGAGTAGCTGAAAAAAAAAATCAAATAATTAAATACATTACCCAATATAAGGCATATACTAAATATCTAACGAAATAATATTATCTAGAATATATTAATCTATCTTGTGATAATGCTTGGATGATGACAATAGTGGTAACGGCATTAATTTTGGATAAATTAGTCTATTTTGAATAAAATAAATTATTATCCGACCATGCCCTTTAATAAGTATATAGGAGATGAAAAGCAATTTGAGATTTGAATTAAGCTCCTCACTAAATATATTACGTGTGAGTCCTAGTCTATGCATTCTGAGCACTAGACACACATTGGGTGGGTTCGGGCAAATCGTTTCTTCAAATGAAGCTAGCTCACATGGATAGGTACCATAATTGAAAATGCCTCACCTACCAACTATGGCAAAGCAATATCTTATTTATTAAAGCCACAAATATAAAAATGAACACACACTAATCACATTTTTCATTAAAAAATAAAAATAAAAACATACGCACACTAAAGCTGTCGGTCATGATTCAAAATTCTTCTAAATAAGGGTGCCATTTGTATAGAGTCGAGGCTCTAAACAATCAAAGTAAAGCACACCTTTAAATAGTGCTGAGAAATATGGTTTCAATACTGAAAATCTTTGTGAGAGCCTTAAAATATATTTTCATATTTGATTATAAAATTTCAAGTTTAAAAAATAGTGTAAATCGAGCAAATCTATAAAAATTTTAAAATCTTGAAAATTGACAATCCAAAAATGCGTTACAAGATGTACTATTTCCAAATCTTGAAATCCATTTTTTTTCTCATGTCCATGTATTTTGATGTCGAGATGATCAATTTGAGGATATTTGGGCATCAAAACAACCTCTTCTAGTGAAATTTTTGGGATGGGCTCTAATTTGATTGTTTAGAGCCTCGGTTTTGTATAAACTTTTTTCTTTAAATAATCACAAAAAAAGAAACAGGAAAAACAAAAGAAGGGGGACAGTTGGTAGACACTCCCCGTGTGGACAAAATCCTCCCACAAGTTAAGTGGAAATTCCACCATTTTTAGTTCTTTAATGGGTTACTAACGCAATATGCAAGTAGTATTTTCATCATTAGGATTTCTCTATAAATTAGGCTATCAAATTGGGTAAGAAGCATGAGAGAGAGAAAAAGAGATGAAAGTGTTGAAGTGCGTGCGCTGGCATGTCATGGTCCTTCTAATCGTGCTCGCTCTCTCAAGTTTGGCAGAAGCTAAATCCCAAATACATTACGGTGATCCTATTTTTTCATTCGAAAAAGACAAATTAATATCTACAAACTATACACGTATAGGTGTGCAGCACCATCAAACTCGTCTCCTTCATAGAGTGAGACCAAATAACTCGGCAGAGTCCAAGAGGACTCGGCCGAGCCTTGATACACTGGTACTGTGCATGTACAAGTGAGAACAGCGAGAGATCCTCAGAAGTAATATGTTGTGCTTTTTCTAGGTTGTCACTAAGACAAATTTCTATGGTGATTGCAGGGATGAAGGTGGGGAGACCGATCTTCTACCCCACTCCTCCCAAACCCAACAGAGTGAGGCACAATATACCTGATCAGAGACCCATTCTTCCTTCGCCTCCTCCTGCTTCTTGAGTGATCAAAGGCTTCATTTTTTTTTTCCTTCTTAATCGGTTTGTACTGTGTTCTTGCGGGCGCAATATGTACACTTGCTTGCACGGGACCCACATAAACTCATTTTGTTTCTTGAAGAAGACCCTCTTAAAAAAACCTCATGAAACAAACATTTTTAGTTTCTATACACTGAATGATCTGTGGTCAAACCTCAGGTGTATTTTGCATAGTGATTTTTACACTTTTTTTCTAGAGTGCATCTGTGTTTTCTTTTTTTTTTTAGTTCTCTTGAACTCATTCAGATGAGTAATTTACATGCGGAGATTATGGCGTTTAAATACGCTCCAACATTGAAATGTGATGTAAAAATTTAGGAGTTAGGTCATGTTTATTTCTCTGTATCGCGCTTAATCTCTCTAAGTTATGGGTTATGGTTGTAGTTATCTTCTTCTTCTCCTTCTAAATGAATGTGGCTAGTTATTTTGTAATTAGTTATGGGAAGGTTTGTAAACTGATTGAAAAGCCTATACCATTTGTTTTGATTTTGGGAACTCGAAATTAAATGCAACAGAGAATATTGGCGGCCTGTATAATTCTATGAATGGCTGTTGCAAACCTTTTTGGAGATTACGTATAATGTTGGCTAATTGTGTATCTAAGTTTATATCTTTTGCTAATCATCAATGGAGGATCCAACATGCTTAGAGAGGCTAATATGGCTGCTGATTCTTTGACCAATGCAGCGGTTTTTATGAATGCAGCAACGGTGTGGCGTACTCTCCCCCAAGACTTTGTAACGCCTTTTATTTTACGTGATGTTGCTAGTGTTCCCTTGTCAAGGGTTGTATAAGAATTGTTCATGTAAAATATTCCTAATTTATTAATAAAACTGGTAGGAGCTCGATATCTCCATTGATTCACCCAAAAAAAGAATATTGGCATCCCGCTAAGATTGCATAGTTAACAAGCTAAAATCAAAATAGGTGAGTAAAAATATAATGAAGCATAAGAAAAAATAATAAAAGCTGAAACTAGAAATATTGCGCTCTCATACCACTTGTTTTGATCTTGTGAACCCCAAATATAAACGTTGAAACTAGAACCTTGAATATCGGATCCCATGTACTTAACAAGTTTAAAATAGGATTGGTGCGTAAATACATAATACGAGAGAAAAAAATATAAAATAATAAAATATATGAAGCATGCTAACCAAATAACCAATGCTTGTTTAACAAAGTGACCATTTTGTTATTGATTAATGTTGTTAAGCCTAAAGTAACCCCCAAAAACATAGGGGAAATTTTTTCTGTATACTTTAATTTGGTGTAGCATTTCTCAATAACCAAGAACATGAAAATATAGTTAGCGGCATTAGCTTTTCAAAAAAGCTATCTTCTAACCTTTTAAACCCATTTCATCTTATTTTATAATATTTTTTTGTCTCAAACAATTTTCAAAATGATGGGCTCTCTTGCTCTATATCTCTTTACCGTAATGTCCCCCCCTCCCTCCTCTCTCTCTCTTCTCTCTCTCTCTCTCTACTATATATATATATATATATATATATATGAGGCCATGTTTTAGGACGTGAAAGGCACGTAACCTGCTTAAAGGATACATGATATTGTTAGTGAGTCAATAATTGATAAACACTCTGCCTTATAAATGCAAAGAGAGAGATGGAGAGAGAGAGGGAGCAAGGGGGAAAAGAAGATAGTAAAAAGTGAGAGGGAAAGAGAGCTTGTCATTACAAAATTTGTTTGGAACTTTAAATTTTTGTAAGGAAGGGTCAAATGGGTCTAGAGGGTTAGGGGATAGTTTTTTTTTCAAAAGTTAATGTTTTTCTAACTTGTGGGTCTACTAAGAAATGATACATCAAATTAGGATGTACCAAAAAAATTTTCTAAAATCTAAAAGAAAATGCACCAAAAAAATGAACTATTTAATATCTCTGCCTTACCTTTGATTTGATTTCAAAAAATCCCTTCAAAAGACAAATAATCATGAGTTAGAATAGTTGCTATCTTAGTTGCGTTGTGAAAAGTGGTGAAATCCTAAATTGTTGGTAATTATGTAATTATGTTCAGCTGTATTTCACATTATATAGTGGTTTAAATTCCAAAGAAAATTGGCAATTAATGTCATTTGAAAGAAAAGGGAAACCGTTTGGCAACCCATTTGATCTTGATATGAAATTGGGGATTCAAAATGGTAAGTGCTTGCTACTCTCACAGCTTACAAAAAAAAAAAAAAAACGACTCGCTCGAGTAGGACCCCTCTTCTAGGCCCGAGTACTTGGCCGAGTTAATTTTATGTGTGGAGGTAAGTCATGCTGATCTTTTCTCTAATGCAATCAGTAAGTCATACTGATCTTTTCTCTAATGCAATTCAAGTTTGTATTTACGTTTAAAATTCGTAATTATACTAATACTTCGTGGATTGTTATTGATGTATCTTGGCTTTATGCTTTTATTCTCATATGTGCTTTTCTTTATTATGTTACAATTCTGCATCAATTAATAGAATATAACTCTGTCATCTTTGCATATTTACGATAAAGTAAGTAAAGTACTGATTGCATATACACAGACTGGCAAATTGTTTCCACTCAGAGGGATAGTAAGAAGGTAAAGAGGAAATATTACAATCATACATTTAGAAAAGCATTAAGAAGTTACCGATTTTGATGTACAGACCGCTGAAATAGCAACTGTATAGTAACTGTATAGACTATCCTATAATTACAGAAAAGAGAGCAAGGCAAATGAGAAAAGAGAATATGAGAGAGTATGAGAATGAGAGAGTATGAGCAACTATGCAGAACTTCTGATGCTTCAGTGGTATTCCTTGCGAAGTCTGCCTTCTTCAACTGCGGGAGTAGGTATTTATAGAAGACTAAAGAGGTTGGTTGTCTTAACGACGAAGAAATATTTGTGGCTGAGAGGGGATGGCGTAACGACGAAGGAACTTCTGTGGCTGAGACGGGACGGCGTAACGACGAAGGAACTTCTGTGGTGGTGAAGGGATAAGGTGGTTGTCCTATCACTGTATGGGATAATGAAGAGGGATACGTGGCTGGTGCAGGAGATAGCCGAGCGTTGGTGACAGCGATGGATGGCGATGGCGAATCTTACGTGTGTCGATGGTAGTGGCATGTGCGAGCGTCGAGGAATAAGAAGAGGACACGTAGATAGAGGTGTGACCGTGATGTGACCCCAAATTAGTCACATCAACCCAAACGGGAAAAAGGGGCATCTTCACTATTGGAGGTGTCTTGTCAAGTTATAAAGAAGGGAATCTTTCTGTGGAGGCATTTGCTTTATGATGGTGAGGTCATATCAACGAACTGTGGAGGCATCTTGCTTTATGATGGTGATGTCATATCAACGAACTGTGGAGGCATCTTGCTTTATAAGGTCATATTAATTTCTGAATCCGTCGGGTCGGGTTATGCATTTGGATCTTGGCTGAAATCTTCTATAAGCGGGTTTCTCGACTGTACTGTTTCTTCGGACGTAGTTGGTTCTGCATTGGGGGCGGCAAAGATGTGCAGGAGGTGTTCTTCTAGTTCTGCGAGAGTGGCATTTGGATGTGATAGTCGCATTTTTTTGAGATATACAGAAAAAGTAGGAAGACTGACAGTATTATGTTATTGAGGAATTATGTTACATGGAGAAGGTATGTGTTTGAGTGTTAACGTGGAGGGATTATTACTGTAAATATCCCACTATTTGATTTTGATGGTTATACCAATGCGAGGGACATATTCAAAATTGTTGGTATTATTTTTCAAACAAGGTATAATCTCATTTCAGAATCCATGGGATTTGATAAATGGCCATAAAATAAAGGTGATAATCATGTTGGGTCATATTAGTATATTGAGAGGCAAATTTATCTTGAAAGGCTTGAAAAGGATCTGGTAATATTTTAGTATGCGATCCCCATATCAGGAACCAATGTCGGAACCAACTAGGGAACCGTTCCAAGATAGGGAATTTAAACTGGACGTACCATGAATAAGTATTATTTGGATTTTGGTATGCAAAGACCTTATGTCAGGCCTCAATATACTCAGCATATTTATAATATTTGTATTGGAATTCAGGATTGGATAACTTTTTGCCTTGCATAGGATTACATCCCCAATCCTCATATGATAATAATTTTTTAATCTGTAGTTTAGAATATGCATATACTTTAGTATTACCTTGATAGAAATGTACAATGGATACTAAACCAGTTTCCATTGGTACAGCTTCGTACCATTCACGAGTCTTGGCTCCATTTGGAGGGTTCAAGTGGTTAATGAGATACAAGGGAGCTAATTTATTTGGGTCAATATTAATATGCTTGTCGCATATTGGTATATCAGCCAGAAATGCGGTTTCAACATAAACTGACTTAGAGGCAGAGGAAGTTTGTTTATTTGGGTAAGCAGCTGGAGTAAATGTAGGACTAGGAGTTTGTATTGGACTTTGAAGAGGAGTCTGGATGAAATATTCTGGTACATTTGTCGATCGCATGGGTGACAGGTTGTATTGGTAAAGAAGAATTGGGCATAAGAGGCTCAGATATGGGACAAGGTACCAAGTCCATTCGTTGTTTACCATGATTGTTACCTTGAGATGTATTCATATTTGTATGAGTATTTTGTAAAAATAGCTGTAAGCCGCAAGGAATAGTATTGGCTGGCTCAAGTGATGGTAATATTTTTTTACGGCAGAATGTCCTTAACAGCCTTACAATCAGTGCGTATGAGGAAGTGTTGGTTTAAAACATCAATTTGGAATTTCGTAACACAGTGTATTATGGCAAGTAATTCTTTTTTTACAGTAGAGTAATTCCTTTGTGTAGGATTCCATGCTTTTGAAGTAAAGCGAATCAATTGTTCAATAGAATTATCTTTTCGTTTTAGTATGCCACCTAAACCTAATTCTGAGGCATCGCATTCAATGATTTGAAAAGCAATAGGATTCGGTAATGTTAAGTAAGATAATTCTTTGGCCTTTAGTTTAAGGCGTTGTACAGCCAAAGTATGGATATCAGTCCATGGTGGAGGATTCTTTTTTAACCTATCATATAAAGGCTTAGCTTCTATAGCAAGATTTTGATAGAAATTACTAATATAATTCAGACATCCTAAAAATCGTTGTAATTAAGTTTTGTCTAAAATTTTATCAGGGAATTTATCAGCAAATAAAATTGATCTATCAATTGGGATAATTGTTCCTTGATTAATATTATGTCCAAGAAATCTGATTTTAGTTTGGAACAAATTTAATTTTTTTGCAGAAACTACTAAACCAACATGTTTGATAGTATTGATAAATGTATGAAGATGTTTGAAATGTTGATCTAGAAAATCGGAATAGACTAATACATCATCTATGTAAACAATCATAAATTTATAATAAAGATTGAATTCATCATTCATAATTTTCTGGAATTCAGATGGAACATTTTTAAGACCAAAAGGCATTACATTCCATTCATATTGTCCGAATGGAACATTAAAAGCAGTTTTATATTTGTCTTCTTCTTTTATCTGAATCTGCAAGAATCCTGATTTAGATCAAATTTTGAGAAGATGACAGCATGTACTAATCGATCCAATAAATATTTTTTATTAGAAATAGGATATCGAATCCATTGTGAGACCTTATTGAGTGGTTTATAGTTGATGGCTAATCGTGGAACTCCTCGTTCTTGCTCAGCATTCTTATTGACATAAAAAGCAGAGCAGCTCCATGGAGATAGACTTAGATGAATAAGTTTCTTTTGTAGGAGATCTTTGATTTCTGTATGACAGGTCAATAATAATTTTAATTTGTTGTATTTTTTGTATCATATCTTCAGTTTGGAGTTTTTCAGTAACGACCTTGTGTTTGATTTCAAGTTGTAAAGATCCTAAAAAATCCTCTTTCTGTTTGATATGATTTTTAACTGTATTGATCTCTTTAATTTTTGGTTTATCAAGAAAATCGAATTTAATGCAAGTGTCATGAATACTAGTTTCAATTCCTGATTGAGTAATTTTCATTGGATATAAAAGGGTGAGAAAAGGTACTCCAAGGATTATAGCTTGACTGAGTTCTTTGATCATTATGAAAGTAGTTGGGAAGCAATGGCCTTCATTACAGATTTTAGCATTTGACAGTTTGTATTTGATGAACAGTCTGCTTCCATCAGCAGTATTCAAGATTTGGGTTGTTTTATCAAAATATTTTGTAAGAACTAACCCTTCATTTAGGCAGTTGAGATCTGCTCCTGAATCTACTAATGCTAGAGTTTGAAATTCATATTCATTACTTATAACAATTATAACTAAGATAAACCATTTTTTTGTAATGACTTTATTCAAAACATTTACAGATTTACTCGTTGATGTTTCTCTATGCTTTGGATGAGATGTTCTGATTAGGTGATCAAATTCAATAGAATCTGTATCAGTATCTAATCCTGGGGTTTCATTTTGGAGTTCTAGAATTTGTATTCGATTTTTAAGTATGCAACTTCTGCTTTGACAGTATTTACTTCTTGCTTGAGGTCAGCAATAATTGGTTCTTTTTGATAAGCTTCATGCTGACTTATACGTTTCATGATATCAAAAAAATTATATTCATCTGGTGGTTTGATTAAAGGGATGGGTGTTGATTTTGTCTTTTGCAAGATTGATGAACTGAGTAATTACTTCTCGTTTTTCATCAGGATCAAAATTTCTTTCTATTAAATCTAATATGAGATTATCTTCTTTTGTCAATGTGTGAATATTAGAAATAGGACATTTAGTAGTGGAGGAAGGAGGACATTTACATAAATCTTCATCATTTTCTGAACTATTTGTTGTATTTGACCAATACAGGTCTTCATCATGGATGTTACCAAGAAAAGATGTATTACTACTGGAAGAAGCTGTATCTGAATCTAAACTAGATGGAGAATCATATATTTGAATGATATCATATATTTTATTTCTAATTTGTTCATCTAATGCTACTGCTGCAATTTTCTTTTTAACTTTACATTGGCTTTTGTAATGGCCAACTTTTCCACACTTATAACAGACAGGAAGTTTTTTCATCATTTCTTTGAGATGATTTAGTAGAGGCAAATCTTTTTGTAAATTTATGTTTTCGTTTGGATAAGTTCTGGGGTTGATCCTGTTTTGGTTTATCCTTATATTTATGTTTTCTCCGTTTATGGAATTTATGTAAATCATGAGGTTTAATTTTGTCGATATGATAACCAAATTGTTTGCAAAAATCTCCTAATTCTTTTTTGCCACTTATATTTTGTTTATCAATTTGTTTCTTTAATTTCATATCTGTGCATAAGGCTAATCCTTCTGCACATATTTCCGCTGATAATTCTCCTAAAGTATATTGAGAATAATTGATTGTACCACCATGCTTACCTTTTAAACGTTCTTTTACTTTCTCAGCAAATAGATAGGGTAAGCCAGCTACAAAATTTTCTTTCCAATGATCTAAATGGCTATCTTCTCGTATAAGTAGACAAGAAAAGAAAACATCTTTATATCATTTATAATGTGATAATGTTGGACATCTAAGGTTTGATAAAAGGTCAGCAGATCTTGCTGTTAATATAGCAGTATTGCCTATAAAATGTAGGGCGATGGTATATATCAAGGTATTAGCAGCATCACTTTCAGTGTATAAAATATCTTGGTTATGTTCATTCTTTGCTATCCAATTTCGGGTATTTGTTAAGATTTGTTGTTTTGTTTGATCATTGAGATGGAAATCCCACCATCATCTAAGCCAACCAGTAAATCTTGATACTATGGCTTTTGCTATTTCCTAGTCATGGCTTCCAGCTATTTTGCATGCTGATGCGTTCATTGTCATATGTCGCATCGTATCTAATATTTGATGGTCTGAAATTCCATCAATACTCTAATTACTGATGGTTCGACCAGTATAGGTGGATGTATGACTAACTAAATCTTCTTCTAATTGTATGCCAACAGGAGTTGGTCTTTTACAATATGGTTTTGCATTTATAGGCTACCAATTTTTGCTATAATTGATTCGATAAATACTGCCTGGAGAAATGTTATGTTCTGTGAATGGTGTTTTCATATTTGACAGAGTATTTTTAATTTGGGGTTCAGGGTCTTCTTCTTGAAGAGCCATATTATCATGGACAGGAATTTTTGCCTTTCCTCTGTCTTCAGAACTAGCTTCAGGGTTTTTTTCAATAATTGTTCTTTTGGGCTCTTTGATTTTTAATTGTACTAATTTTGATATTAACTGATCCATAAGAGTTTTATTATCATCTCCTATAAAGAATTTGTCTTTATTTATTTCAGGAGGAGGTTTAAAGAGAATTTTCTTAAGTTTATTTTGTCTTGTAGGAGTAGGAGTTAATAAATTCTCGATTCGAACTGTTTGTTTCCCAAGGGTTTGAAGATAAAGGTTTGTATAATTGTTTTGTTCAATTATATGGGGAAGTAATTCCATTCGGGACATATTTGCATTGTTTAATTTATACGGAGTAACTACAGTTTCATAAAGGACCATCTGATTTTGAGAGGTTGATTCCTCTTCCTTATTATCAGTATTGGACGGTGCTCCTTTGATTTTAAGACTTTTTTCCGGATGATGGATAGAAGTAATCGGTTTTCCTTCTGTTGGATTAAATACAGTATATTGTGATTCAAGTATTTGAAGATGAAATTCTGGTATAGGAATAGAGTATTGGTGTAAGATGTCTTTTAACCATGTGAAAAAGCACTTACTCTTGTTTCCTTGTTTACGGCATTTGTTATCTTTTTTATGAAATAAAGATATTAATTTTGGTTCAAAATTATCAAGATACCATTCTCTTATATATGTATTTTCAACAGATAAATAATCATCTGTTACATATTGGTTATCAAATTCTTCCTCGATTTGTAGAACTTGGAGGAAGTCAAATTATTCAGGTTCTTGTTGAGCCTGTTTATATTGTGGAATAATAATATTATCTGATGTTCTTCTTATTCCATCAATTTGTAATCTTCGTGGAGTACTACTTGGAGTACTATGTATAGATAGAGGGATTGTTGGATGTGGATTATGATTATATGTAGTAACAGATTGTCTTGAGGGTTCAATTTTGGGAGAACAGTGGGAAAGAGATATAGAATCTACTGTATCCGTAGGAATAGTAGTTCTATTATTGGTAAATTGGATTTCAATATTTCCATCTGTATGTTCTATGATTTTATCTGGAATATTTTGTATAGATGTCTGAGATGGTTGGTTTTCATTATGAATGGACCATGATTTTGGTAAGATAATATCTGACCAGGATATTGTTTTTGGTATGGTGGTATTAGATTTTTCTATGTTGGTTTGGAAAAATATAGTTTGTCCTCGTGTGTCTACTTGGAGTACATTGGGACATAATGTATTCATTACTTTGAAATAAATATGATATATGATGGCTATATTTTGGAAACCTAGCATCATATCAAATCCTTGAGTTTTTAAGTTTAGTGATAAAACATTTAGAATATTTGGATCTGTAAGTGATACAGAATAATTAGAAAAACAATTAAAATAAATAGATAAGCTACATAAACTAGATTCAACCATTCCGAGTAATGAGTCAGAAAATCTATTATGTCTAGTGTCACGTAAGCATACTAGGATGGAATTATTAAGTCCTAGACGAGTTAAAGGTTTAACTGCAATTTGTATTAATCCTATATGAAGATATTTATAATTGATTGTTTTATGAACTTGTAATATCTTATTAGATAATAATTGGAAATCCTCTTGGTTACTTGTAACAGATAGAGTTTGTTCTACTGTTTTAATAGCATATCCCATTTTTAAATCAAATTTCCCTTTTTAATATACGTCAGATATTGGAACTTTTGGTATATTCTAATTTTGAATTTGAGCTTCTATATCATTTATAATAATTTCTTTTTTATTTTTAACTCTTAGAGTACTACTAGTGGAACTAATTGCTTTATCAGATAGATTCTTACTAAATTTTTCCATTATTAGGTTGCGGTTGAGTGTTATCTGGACAGTCCTCTGTGACTACCTCTTATGTTTTCTTCGACCTCAGCGGCTCTCCTGGCCTTAACGGTCTTTAGACAGGGTGTCAGAGCGTCTCTAACCTCAATTCTCGGATCAACTTCCTCTAATGGATTAATTTAATAAGTTTTCTTAGATAAGGCATTAGCGGCACTATTATTACTCTAAACAGAGTGTTGCTCTGATACCAATTTCGACGTAAGATCTACCCTACTTACTTTACTTACTTTATCGTAAATATGCAAAGATGACAGAGTTATATTCTATTAATTGATACAGAATTGTAATATAATAAAGAAAAGCACATATGAGAATAAAAACAGAAAGCCAATATATATCAATAACAATCCACAAAGTATGAGTATAATTACGAATTTTAAACATAAATACAAACTTGAATTGCATTAGAGAAAAGATTAGTATGACTTACTGATTGCATATACACAGACTGGAAAATTGTTTCCACTCAGAGGGATAGTAAGACGGTAAATAGGAAATATTACAATCACACATTTACGAAAGCATTAAGAAGTTACCGACTTTGATGTACAGACCGCTGAAATAGCAACTGTATAGCAACTGTATAGACTATCCTATAATTACAGAAAAGAGAGCAAGGCAAATGAGAAAAGAGAATATGAGAGAGTATGAGAATGAGAGAGTATGAGCAACTATGCAGAACTTCTGATGCTTCAGTGGTATTCCTTGCGAAGTCTGCCTTCTTCAACTGCGGGAGTAGGTATTTATAGACGACTAAAGAGGTTGGTTGTCTTAACGACGAAGGAATATTTGTGGCTGAGAGGGGATGGCGTAACAACGAAGGAACTTCTGTGGCTGAGACGGGATGGTGTAACGACGAAGGAACTTCTATGGTGGTGAAGGGATAAGGTGGTTGTCCTATCACTGTATGGCATAATGAAGAGGGATACGTGGCTGGTGCAGGAGATAGCCGAGCGTTGGTGACAGCGTTGGATTGCGATGGCGAATCTTACGTGTGTCGGCGGTAGAGGCATGTGCGAGCTTCGAGGAATAAGAAGAGGACACGTAGGTAGAGGTGTGACCGTGATGTGACCCTAAATTAGTCACATCAACCCAAACAGGGAAAAGGGACATCTTCACTATTAGAGGTGTCTTGTCAAGTTATAAAGAAGGGAATCTTTCTGTGGAGGCATCTGCTTTATGGTGGTGAGGTCATATCAACAAACTGTGGAGGCATCTTGTTTTATGATGGTGAGGTTATATCAACGAACTGTGGAGGCATCTTGCTTTATAGGGTCATATTAATTGCTGAATCTGTTGGGTCGGGTTATGCATTTGGATCTTGGCTGAAATCTTCTATAAGAGGGTTTCCTGACTGTACTGTTTCTTCGGACGTAGTTGGTCCTGCATTGGGGGCGACAAAGATGTGCAGGAGGTGTTCTTCTTTACCAATACAACCTATGTCACCCATGCGGTCGACAATTGTACCAAAATATTTCATCCAGACTCCTCCTCAAAGTCCAATACAAACTCCTAGTCCTGCATTTACTCCAGCTGCTTACCCAAATAAATAAACTTCCTCTGCTTCTAAGTCAGTTTATGTTGAAACCGCTCTGCAAAGAGAGATGGAGAGAAAGGGGGAACAAGGGGGAAAAGAAGATCATAAAAAGTGAGAGGGAAAGAGAGCCTGTCATTACAAATTTTGTTTGGGACTTTAAATTTTTGTAAGGAGGGGTCAAATGGGTCTAGAGGGTTAGGGGATAGCTTTGTTTTTCAAAAGTTAATGTTTTTCTAACTTGTGGGTCTATTAAGAAATGATACATCAAATTAGGATGTACCAAAATTTTTTTCTAAAATCTAAAACAAAATGCACCAAAAAAATGAACTATTTAATATCTCTGACTTATCTTTAATTTGATTTCAAAAAATCCCTTCAAAAGACAAATAATAATGAGTTAGAATAGTTGCTATCTTAGTTGCGTTGTGGAAAGTGGTGAAATACTAAATTGTTGGTAATTATGTAATTACGTTAAGCTGTATTTCACATTATATAATGGTTTAAATTCCAAAGAAAATTGGCAATTGATGTCATTTGAAAGAAAAGGGAAACCGTTTGGCAACCTATTTGATCTTGATATGAAATTGGGGATTCAAAATGGTAAGTGCTTGCTACTCTCACAGCCTACAAAAAAAAAAAAAAAGACTCGCTAGTATGACCCTCTTCTAGGCTCGAGTACTTGGCCGAGTAAATTTTATGTGTGGAGGTAATAATTTTGGCAGAATTATTCTCCTTAAAATAAATGGACATAAAAAGGTTTATAAACTTAATCATCTGAGGGGAAATATACCATCTGTCATTGGTGTATGGTTCATAATACACCATGGGAGCATCCACCACATTGTTGTGATCCAGTGGGATCTAGCTGTATCTGCTGATGGAGCTTCACTTCATTATTTTAAACCTCATTGTACATAAATGGGGGTGGATGTGGTGAATTATAATCGAGTGGTGTATTCTCTTTTCACCCACTCTGAAAATAGGGACTGTTTGTATAAGGCCTCACCACTAGACAATGAAAGTAAGGGGCACCTCCAAACTGTAACAAAAGATGTAGTATTGGTGCCAAAAGGCCCTCTATGACTTGAAAATCCATTTTTACCGTTAATTATAAAATTTAAAGGTCTAAATATAGTACAGATCGAGTGGATTTATGAAAATTAGAAAAGTACCAATGGATGGTCCAGAAAGTACAATACAAGATCCACTATATGATTTAAAATATTTCTTTTCATATTTATGGATCTCTAGGTCGAGATGATAGAAAAGAATCGCTTCAAGTTTTTTTTTTTTTTAATTCAGTGGGAAAGAAAGGTCCCTACCCAATTTTTCAAAAATGTTTAGAAGTTAATGTTTTCAAGCAGTTAGTGAGGTGGTGTCAGTGGGGATGAAAACCACAATATGGTGACTAGGATGTCGGGGTGCTAGTGAATTATTGACAAGTTTCGATTGATAGACCAACTTTTTTGATGAATTACTGAAATACAACATGCTTGTAAAGGTTGACCCTTGAAATGAACCTTTTTCCTTGGAAAATATGTAAAGATAGGAAAAAAATAAAAGTTAAGTCAAATACACCCAAGTTGACTCGAATACTTTTCTTCCGTTATTTTTTTCCATCCAGTGTTCAACAAATCAAACCAGACTCGACAACTAGCCAAGAGCTAGGTCTAAGTAACTAGTAAATCAACCGGTTCACACAGCCTAACCGGGCAGGTCCCTAACGGTCCAAAAAGTGTTAAAACCAATATAAAAAAAATTCTAAAAAAAAATATGAAAATTATATTTAAAGCAAATTAAGAAGAAAGGATATCGAAATGAAGTTGAAAAATAATAAAAAGAAATTTACTTTAAAAAATCGATTTGTTTCGATGGGATTTTTCAATTTTTTTGAAAAACATGGAAAAATATAAAAATAAATATTCATGGCCAAAATATTTTCCAATCTTTGGCAAAATGATAAAAAATTCCAAAACAAATTACAAAAAAATTCCATATTTTTGGAATTTTAAAATTTTTTTAAATTGTTTTTCAAAATACCCAATCAGACCACCTAAATTGGCCAAAACCGGATCAGCCAGTGCCTGGTTCCGATTTGACCGGCCAACTTTGCGAACATTGCTTCCAACTCTTTGTTTGTTAAATTCAAGTTGACTCAAATATGTCCAAGTTGAACCATATATTTGGCTTAATTATTTTCTTCCAACTCATTGTTTGTTAAATTGAAGTTCGCATAGTCAAAAGCATAATAACAAATTTCATTGGAGGCCATGTAATTTTGAGGAAAGAAAACATTTGAAAAAAGAAGCAAAAATTGGAGCAGTTTTTCTCTTCTTCGAACTTGAGGACTAACCAATGTTTCTCACTTGTACCACTTTGTTCAAAGGTTTTTTAATATGATCATATACAATGAGACAATTTACCTTTAGTACAAGAAGGTCATAATTACTTGCAATTATAGGAAGCACAATTTAATAGCTTGGGTGTGTTACAAAGTTTGATATATTTTTTGGTGAACTTTGAATTTGATCAATAGAATAAATGCAGCGATCCAACTTTACATCCAACGACCAAGATTAATTGTGGCCATCTTGTAGCAAAGATAAATAGTCTCATTATATATTTTTCCTTTTTCAATTGCCAACTGGTTCAAAGGGGCATTTGGGGACTCAGAGGACCCTCATTCTTCCAATTAAAAAAATTCATTACAAGAAATTCAACAAGTATTATAAAGAAAGAAAAATTACGTACACATCCGTTATAGTTTGTGTTATTACAAAACTACCGACTAGTTTCCATTATTTCCTCTCTGTCTGTTTTTTTCATGTCATAACAAAACCATTAAAAATTAATAATTTTACTATTTTTCGATTGTTGAACAACCAAATTCAATGGATTTTCGGTTGTTTAACAACCGAAATGAGGCCAATTTAGGGTTTTTTGAATTTTCGTTTGTTGAAGAACTGAAAATTTAAAATTTTTGGTTCTTCAATAACCGAAATTTGTTTTCTCTTCGTAAGTCCTCTGGGTATTCTCTCTCTATCGACTAATCAAATTTTTTTAAATTCAAATTTTGGACAACTGAATTCTCTCTATACCATTCTTTTACCCCCGTTTTACCCGTCTTTTCTTTTTAAACTCTTCTCTATGTTTATCTATTCTCTCTATACCCTTCTTTCACCCACAACCAATCTAGAGCCAATTATCTAAGGCCTCAATACCTTAATCTTGCTCAAGCCCTTTTGCTTGATCTTTAAACGATGAGAGAGAGAAATTAAAGAGAGAAGGAGATATCTACTTGCTATTGATCCTCCCCATTGCTACCCACAAACAATCGATTTGAAAAGCTAGGGTCGTACCCCTTTTCAAACCCATGAGAGAGATACTATGTAAGGGCGTGCCCCTTAGGTTTGCTTGAGAGAGAGAGATATTGCTAGTTTGGGGCATGCCCCTCAAGTCAACTTAAGAAGAGAGAGAGAAATCCTAGGTTGGGGCGTGCCCCCGTTAGATCTTTTGTGAGAAAGAGAGAATTTTTAGAGAGAGGAGATAGAAGAGGTGTAGAGATTTGATACGGGAGGATAGTCTCTTTTTATAAAGTTTTTATGTTTTTAGATTTGTCTCAATGCGTACAGTTAAATCTTGACCGTCGTTCTAAGGAGGCTTGTGGAGTGAGAGATTTGAGTCATCCATTCTTTATATCCACCATCAAGATTCAATGAATGTACTATAACCTTATCATCTATTTCCTAAACCTAATCCCATCTAATATTTAAATAAAAAAAATAATGTATAAAAATCTCTTAAATATTCAACTTTATTTCAATTTAAAACTTTTCGAAAGATAAAATTTGGATGCCTTGAACTTGCAAGGCAACTAAAAATAGAAAGCAACACCCTTTAGAGTGGGGCGTGCCTCCTCCATGCAAATGTCATGTATTTAATTTAAGGTGGGCCCCACTTCTCATGGTGGGTCCCTATATGTTTATTAAATATTAATTTGATTTTAACAAATTTAGAAATAGAACTTTATTTCTCTTTTTTATTTAAAACATTATTAATGGATTTATCTTATATTATAAATTCAAATAACAAAAATAAAATATCAAGATAATAAAAATATTCAAATAAATATTCTAAAAAAAGTAGATAACATAAAATTAATTAAAACTAATTAATTTCGATAGGAATTGGATCCGTATAAGTGAAATAATTATCAATATACTGGAGCACTCCACCTTCAACATGATCCACACTTGCTTTTTTAACCTAACTCAATAGTTTCCAAGACCCACAGTCTACTGCAGGGGCTCATAATTGGACCACCAAAGTTAGCCAATAGGCTGGGGGATGTAATCCCAACATGTGGATTTCAGGTTCTCCCCAAAAACAAAATCATGGTCCCCCTGACCATGATACAATCATGAATCTATGGTGCGTAGGGATAATCTCTCACACATGGACAAGTTTTACCCTCAATGGTGAATCATTATCTCCATACAACTATCTATGTACATGCCGTGTGATGATATTAAAATGATGTTTTAATGCTGTTTCTATCCGAGCATACTCCGACTTCATCCTCGGCTGACCCACCAAGCCCTTCTTGATTTTATCTTTATGCCCAAGTATGTTGGGTTTTTCCAACTATACTAGCCTATCACATCGAGTCTAGTCCAAATTTCAGCAAATCGCGTTTACCTAGTATGGTCCACAAGAGGACCACACTCCTACTGAGTTTATATTTCACTACATAAAATGCTCTTACAAACTTTCATAAAGCCTTTAAAGGCTACATAAATAAACCCAACGAATATAATAGAAAACATAAAAAAATATATAACAAATAAATTTTTTATTTTTTAAACTTTTTATAATTTTTTAACTTTTGTATATCTAAGTAGGACACCCAGCTCCAGGAAACTCAGCTCGAGATGGCGAGATTTCTTCGCGAGTTCGATTACTTGGGACTCGGACCTCGTAGTCGAATCCCGACGGACAGATGACTCAGACCAATGCATTGGATGCATTAGCAAAAGACTCGTGTATGAATAAATGTTTGGCTTGCAATGGTTACTTTTTTTCCCCTTTTTGCTATTAAACAAATTACGAAAATTATGCACCGGCCGGAGTCCTATATACTCTTTTTTTTTTCTTTTTTTAAGATAATTCGGTGGAAAAGTCAAACCCCTACTTGTCTTTTTCAAATTGATTAGGGAAGTCCTATACAGTTGAAATAGGTGTAAAGTGCTTGCGGCTTCCAAGAAGATGAATGGCTCCAATAGTTCCCTTGTTTTATGTACTCAAGAAAAAAGAAGCCCTTGCTTTGAGGTTTTGGCTTTTTAAAAGAAGGATTCCTCTATAAAATTAGGGTCTAATGAACTTCTACGACAAAAAAAAATTTTAGAGCGAGAAAGAGAGAGAGATGCAAGGTTGGAGACTCTCACCTTTGGTGGTTATGGTCCTGGTACTCCTTGCCATTCATTCAGGTCTAATCCCAAACTACAGCAAGCAAAGGAATTCAGAATTTGATTTTTATTCTTCTGATTTTAAAAATTATGGGCGAATAGTCTTTTGGTCTTCTTCGGATATCTCTTCGCAATATTTAATATTTTATTTTTTATTATGAGAAATATGCAACGAGAGTATTTTGATAGCATGAGAGAGAGAGAGAGAGTATCTTGTCAATCAGTATAGTCTTGTGGAAACTAATGGTTGTGGTTGCAGATATGGGGGTAGCCCAAGAAGGGAGACGGGGGCTTTCCCTTCCTCCTCCAAAACCCAATGGAAATGTGCAGTGGAAGCCTCCAATTCCAATGCTAGACCCTCTGGAGCCTCAGCCTCCACCACCTCCGGCTAAATGAACTCAAAAGATGATGGGGTTCACTTTTTTAGCATGCATTTCTCAAAGGAGATGTTGTACCTTTTTTTTAGTTATTGAGTGATTTACATACGGACCTTAATATGTTATATAAAATACAAAAGGCTCTACTTATATGCAGAAATTCTCGAGAAGTCGATCAACCCACATTTTTTTATTTTCTTCAAAATTACCTCTCGGTCAACATGAATTTTGAGTTTTTTTTTAGTTTTTTCGTTAGTAAGGTAGTGCCCCGAGCTTTAAGACACTGCCCTACTAACAAAAAGACTAAAAAAACATAATCAAAATTTGGGTTAACAGAGGGGAAGTTTTAGAAAAATAAAAAAATTAAGTTGATCGATCTTCTTTATAATTTTAATATATAAGTGGAGTATTTTGTATTTTACCTAACATTTTAAGGTCTATACGTAAATTTCTTTTTTTTTTTTCTAGCTCAGTAGTTTGGCTGTAATTGAACTTGAAGCGCCACTAAATCTCAGCTGCTAAGCAGTCAAGCCCAAACGCCAATCCCTAAGAGATGTTGCTCTTAATAAAAAAAAGCTTTTCACCATATTTAACGTTTCCATTTACCTATATTCTTTTCCCTTTTCTTTATCTAGATGCTTAAGAAGTTCCATCGGATATTCATTTTTAATGTATACTTCTACCCTAAAAGTAAGCTATCGTTAACGTATTTATTACAATATGTTTATGGTTATTGATGTACATCATTATGAATACCTAATGAGATATGCATATGTATGGTATATATCTCTTAGGTGTCTCTTGATTATGATAAGATTAGTTAGTAATTATCTATAATCGTTGGTATTTATCTTTAATTGTTACTAGCTGTATATTTATACAGGTCTTGTATCTTCTTATTCAATCACTAAACAGAGAGTTCTCTACAGTATTCTGAAATAATTTTCCATGGGGACCTAAGGCCTAAATATACAAAAATACAGTTTCTTAATATGGTATTAGAGCAGAAAATCATCCACGGCTAATTCTATCCTATTCGCACAATTTCTCTCTCTAGAAAAGTCTGATCAAAACCTTCTCAAATTTTTGTCAAAGTTTGCTCAACAATTTGTTCTCCTTGCAAGCATCCCTACGTCTTTGTATACTTGCAAAGTAAAAGCTTTTGCAAATCTCCGTTTGCATATATCAATTGGGGGCCGATGATATGATCCTTCTAATTCGCAGCTGCAAGTCTGGTACACTTTTGAATTCTCTAGTACTTTGGCGAAGTTCCAACCCATAAGAACACACAAGGCCTTGTGAAAGGCAAAGTGATCCGTCTGAGCATCCACGTTCTACATATGGTAGTCTGGTACGCTTTTGAATTCTCTAATACTTTGGCGTAGTTCCAACCCATAAGAACACACAAGGCCTTGTGAAGGCAAAGTGATCAGTCTGAACATCCACATTCTGCATATGGTAGGGCTATGTACATCTAAAAACTTCTTTCAAAAGCAGTTGACTTTGCTTTAAAAGCTTTCCTTTAAAAGCGTGTGGTCTTTAGTTGGCTATAAAGAGCTCCTTGGAGCATGTATTGGAGAAGGTAGTAGCAAAGCAGCTGCAAGAATTCTTAGGTGGCTGCAAAAGTGTTTGTTGCCCACTGTCTTCATCCACCTCTAAAAATAGCCTATAAAGTGGCCAATTTGTACTATCCGCAGAGTCGTTCTTCGACTATCCGTCGAATTGCTCTTCGACCATCCACCAAATCGTTCTTCGACTATCCGTCGAGTCGTTCTTCGACTATCTATCGAGTCGTTCTTCGACTATCTGTCGAGTCGTTCTTTGAAAATTAGTTAAGTCATTTTTCGATTATCTGCCGAGTTCTTCTTCGACTCTCTGCCGAGTCCTTCTTTGACTCTCTGCCGAGTCTTTCTTCGACTCTTTGCAAGACTCTTTGCAAAACATCATTTATCTTTGTTCTGGCCTGTGCTTTAGATTGCAAGTTGTTGAATCTGTCTTGATTCCTTATCGAGTTCTGTTGGCTCTTCCAAGTGTCATTGATCACACCATGTACATGAGGGCTTAAAGATCCACCTTGATCGTAGTTATCCATAACCGTTGGTATTTATCTTTAATTGTTACTGGCCATATAAATATATGGGTCTTGTATCTTCTTACTCAATCAATAAATAGAGAGTTCTCTGCAGTATTATGAAATAATCTTCCATGGGGCATAAGCCCCAAATATACATAAATACGGTTTCTTAACAATGTTTGAGAAAATAATAGAAAAATCTACCTTTGCAAGGCCATAGGAAAAGAGAAGACCAAAATATGATATTGACATACTTAATTATAATAGAAAAGGAAAAGAAACCAATGTGTGTTGAAATATACAGCCTGGTATATTTGACTGCACTGTTGTGTACACCTAATTAAGTTGTGATACTTTGACTGTACAACTTTGTACACCTAATTAAGTTTTTCATATACACTACACAGTTGTGTACACACAATTAAACACTTGTGATATCTTTGACTGTACAGTTGTGTACACCTAATTAAGTTGTGATATCTACATTGTGTGCACATTATTAAGTTGTAAACAACCTTTACAGCCTGTACCACAAAGATGTAACCTTATAAATAGGGTATTATACACACGTCTAACGTATCTTCACTAAAAGTGTAATACATCCATGGTTAGTAATTCAGTTGTGTGGCTTAAGGCCCAAATATATAGAATACAAGTTTCTAACATGGTATAAGAGCAGGTACCTACAAGCATCTGACATATGTGTCATCTATCTCAGCCACACTAATTTTGATATAGCATGAAAGCTCCTCAGTCATTAGTCCCATTGCCTCTTTGCCAAGATTTTCAGCCACTCTACCATTTGTCTCATTGCCCCTTGCCAGGATTTTTAGCCACCCGGATCCCATGTCTTTTGTACCAAATGTTTCCACCACTCTGATAGGATTTGTTTGCTACAAATCTCATATATATTTGTTTCTACCTCTCTCCTTGGATATCTTGGTTAAAAAAAAAAATGATTTCGCCCAATCTCGTCTAGATGATCTGCTTCTCCTTCCTTTTTCATCTCTTTCGAATCGTGATTATTGAAATTAGCTCACTCTTTGTCTCTATTTGCAAAAATTTGCTCTACTCCCACATCATGAAACTTGCTCTTCACCATCTTCGATGAGGCTATAGTTCTTTCCCTTACAAAAAAATAAAATTGTCTAAGGGTTTTCTATCGGTTTGAAATGCTCTTGCAACACGATGCCACCGGCTGATCTTTCTGCAGATAGCAAGAGCTTATTGTGTTTCTATGATGTGATTGCTGACCACTATGCTAAGATGCTTGATAATAGAAACCTTAAGGGAAAATTTTTATCCCATTCCACAATGATCTACCTCTCTCTGGGTGCAATTATTGCCCTCTCTCTTCACCACCATCCAACCTATTATTTGTCTTTTTTTATTGTTATCTACTTCGTAATGAGAACAACATGTTAACCCATTATTTGAGGGACCTCTATGTGATGTGCTTGAGGAATATAAGATTTCATATGTTGCTGGGAAATATATGGGATATGCAAGACGAAGATCATGTTGATATCTTATAAAACAAGAGGTCATACATGATAGCATTTCTCATGTATCTTTGATATCCTACTTTGTCATATCAATATCAATCTCAATCCCACATAATATGGGATTTCTTTATGTTGGTGATTTTGGATAGCACCCTACCACATTTCATAATATGGGATATCTTTTATGTGGGTGACTTTGGATAACATCATATCCAACAAAAGGGAGTAGAGAGATAATAAATGGATAAGGGTTAAACAAAGAGAGAGAGAGAGAGAGAGAATTCGAGTAAAAGGAGAAGGCAGAGGGATCCAAGAAATATTTTATTAGGTAGTCGTGGTCCTCTGGTGTAGTAAGGGACTATTTTTTTATTTTAAAAAAGCATTTATTTGCACTTTTTGAAAATAGTTGGGTTACTCTTTCAAATGGTGAACCACTCCATTCATATTATATGTTCATTATGAAGATTCTTTTTTGTACGATCGAGTTTATTGCTCAATCTGATCTTTTTTGATGATCTGCGAGATGTTGAATCGGTCTCGGGTTTTCACCGAGTTTTATTGGCTCTTCTAAATACTATTCAACTGTCTCGACAATTTTTTGCCTTCAACTTTTGTGAAAATCTAAAGATTATATTGCTCGAGCCTACTTTATTCTGGTTGTCTATTCATGAGGACTATTGCTCGAGCTTTCTCTGTTCGAAACATTACGGTATTCTAGGATTGTTGATTTACCGTTGCTTGAGATTCTTGAGTTATTTTCTGAGGCTTGCCTTCATTTGTACAAACTCAAGTTGCTTTCTCTTAACTCATCTTGAGTTTGAGGGGGAGTGTTGAAATATACAGCTGTGTGCATGTAATTACATTGTGATATCTTTGATTGCATAACTGTGTATACCTATACACTAATTTGTTTAATACATCCATATGTTGTGTGGCTTCTATAATATACACCTATGGAGGGCTTAAGGCCCAAATATACATAATAGAAGTTTTCTAAAAATGTGAGATGAGAAGGATTTCATTCTTTCATCATGTGATGCTGTTTCCTTTTTCAACTCTTTATCGTCTTTTAATGGTCCTCTCTTTATTGTCTTAATCTCCTCTATGGATTTTCATCTTTTAAGGACAGGCACAATTGTCTTCCACACACAATGTGCAGATGACATTGTAATGTTTCCTTACTAAAAAACCTAGTTATTCCGATACGTGTTCAAATTTTGAGTACTGGTACAAAACTCAATCTAGCCAAGTAAAAAATGATCCTAATGGAGGTCAACAAAGAAAATAGTAGATCAATAGGAAAGATTGGGTTGTGAAATTGGAGGTCCGCTTAGAAAGTGCCTTGGCTTAACTTTTTGATGCAGGCGCAAGTAGTCTGCCTCCATGAAGAAAAGTTGAAGGGACTTTGGAAAGACCTCATATTCAACTCGAGGTTGAGTTCTTTTCAACAAGGGGGGAATGATGAGGTGCACTAGGCCAATGCTCCTGGCCAGTGGCATGATAGACACTTGGCCAGCGTGGTTGCTACTTATAGTCATAGGCATTTCATGATACATGTGCATGACTTTGTTTTGCTTCGGAAAATAGTGCTTATGGAAAATAAGAGTCTTGCATTAAAGTAAATAAATCTTGTATTAGAATATATGTTGCATGGTAAATACGTTAGTTTTGCATGTAGCTACTGCTTTAAGAATTCCAAAATTGTCTTTTTGATCTTCCAATGTATAGGGACTTCACACTCAAGAGTTTTATAAAGAGGGTATACGTTGGCTGTAAAGGGGATGATGAATTTTGAATTAAAAAAAAAAAATTTGCAAGTGTTTTTTCTTACTGCATGTTGGACTTGAGTGACTCCTCCTCCTAGCGTGAGTGATTCCACCCTACCCACCTGGTTGAGTGATTCCTGGCAATATCTCAGAGATCCTACCATCCATCAGTTGCTATACGAGCAGGTTCATTATGGGCGCCCTAGACTCACTAATTGTATGCAATGGCAACTAAAATAGCCCAAAACAATTCTTTATCCACATTTTTAAAAAAGTAAAAGTATTTAATAAAACTATTTATCTTTAATACAAAGTGGTCCTAATTAATCTTGACCATTAGTTGTGAAATTTGATAGTTACATTTATTCAATTGATCAAACTCAAACCTCAAAAGAAAGTTTTTCGAACATTGCAACACACCCAGGCTGTCATATTTTACTTCGGATAGTTACAAGCAATTGTGGCCTCTTTGTATCAAAACTAAATGGTTTCATTGTATACAATGCATTTTAAAAGCCATATTTTCTTTTTTGGGATTTTCAAGATCCAAATTGTTCATATTTTCAAAATATAGCCAAATTGCCCTTTCTAGATTTTCAAGATCCAAAATTTTATTTGCACCAAGGGGCACAGTTGCACCTTGGGGATTCTCAATATCCGAAAGTTTCAAGAATTTTGGATTTTCAAAATCCGTTTTAAGATTTTCAGATGTCCAACATTTAAAATATTTGATTTAAGGTTCCCCCTATATTTTCGGATTTTCAAAATACAAAAATTATTTGAAAATCAAATTTTCGGATTTTGAAAATCTTAAGTTAGAAATTTTAAATTATTTTAATTGATTTTGCAATTTTCAGATTCTTAAATTCCATAAATTTTCAAATAATTGTTGAATTTTGAAAATAAAATAAAAAAAATGCAAAAATCAATTTTGAAAAAGAAACGAAAAGTTGCTATATTTGGATTTTAAAAAACCAAAAATTATTAAATTAATTTTTGGAATTTCAAAATCAAATCACTTTTAGGTTCCCAATATTTTCGGATTTTGAAAATCCAATTTGTATTTGAAATACACATTTTTAGATAAAGTGCACCTTCAAATAGTGTCGAGAAATGAGATTTTAACACTGAAAATCTTTGTGATAGTCTTAAAATATATTTTAATCTTTAATTATAAAATTTAAAGCTTAAAAACTAGCATACATCGAGCGGACCTATAAAAACTTGAAAATCTTGAAAATTGATCGTCCAAAAATGCATTACAAGATACATATTTCCAAAACATGAAATCCATTTTTTTCTCATGTCCATGAATCTTGCTGTAGAGATGATCAATTTGAGGATATTTGAAAATCTAAACAACCTCTTTTAGTAAAATTTGTGTATGGGCTTTATTTTGATTATCTAGATCCCCGGCTCTATATAATTTTTTTGCCGATTATTATTTGAGTCTTAGTAGAGTCATTAGATATGGTCCCTCAATAACTCACAATCTTACTTTGCTCGAGATAGTCCTGACTGATCATTCCGCCCCACGAGCTGATGGGCCAGATGGACCGGCGTCGACTTGGGCCTCGTCATAATCCCGATGAGCTTTGGACAACCTGCTTTGAATTTTACAGAATCTCACAAATAAAAAACATTGGGTTGGATAATTATTTATTGTTTGCCAGTTCATGAAGAGGCACCTTATACGGCACTCAATTATTTCTGAAATCTTTCAAGTACATAGTCAACCTTGTGTGTTGGGCAATGCTCAAGAGAGCGAAACACTGAAGAAAGAAGACGAAGATGCAAGGACTTCATTTCAGTTGTTTAGTCATGGGCCTTCTCGCCTTTGGCATTCTCTCCAGTAATGTGACAGCCGCACCCACATTTCATTTCTTTTCTTCAGGTCAGAAACTAAGATCCAAATTTTTTCTTCTTTGTTGTTTTACTGTTATGGAGAACTAGGAATAGGAATGCGAGAATGTTATTCGTTCATTTTTCTGAATATTACTTACCCAATAAGCTCATCTCAAGTTAGCATCAGTTTTAGTCCCATGCCGCAATTTGATGTCTTGAATATAGTCAAGAAACTAAGCTAATAGTTTTAAAAAAAACCTTAAAAAGAATCGGGCTTGGGCTTGAGTGATTAGGACGATGTTTAACAATGCCGCATCTCATTCTCAATTCCTATAGCTAAATTACGCCAAAAAAGAAAAGGAAGTTCAAACTAGTTCAATTAGAATAGTGAACGCAAGGATAAAAAAAAAGTGACTAAAAGCGACAGATTACCCCCAATAAAGGAAAATCAAGAGAAGCACAAGCGCCCTATGACTTTGGGTTTTGAAGGAGCCATTTAGCCGAATGGGCTTTCGATGCCGAGCCACCGAGGCTAGCTTGGGCCTTATGGGGCCCATGTGATTTTTTTGAACCTAATTCAAAAACCCATAGACCTTGAAAGGCCACGTAGTTTAGTGAATCCAATGGAGTTTCATGTTTTGAGGACAGGCCACAAATGTCAAAGTGGGGCTTTATCGGCCCTTGTGAGATATTTGGGCCTAACTTCAAAATCTTAATTTTGTTTGGTTTTGGGTTTTACAATGAACAATCAAAACAATACAAAATAAACCACGTTTAAGTCTCAACCTAATGTCATCTCCATCTTCTCCATTATCATAGAGCAAATGTCGACTAGGATTTGTTTATCGGACCCCAAATAGTTAGAAAAATATTTTGATGATGATCTTCTTTTTCATCACCATCGTCCTAAATTCAAGATTGTGGTAGTTTAAATATTACATTCAAGGTTCAAAACATCAACTCGACCAAGGTACTAGGTCCTGGCCGAGGTGATTTACTCAGCCGAGTCCGAGTTCCTCAGCCGAGTGAAGTTTTTTTTTTTTTAATACAAAATATCACGTAAACTAATTACAAAGAGGAGAATTTTTACGATATGCGTCCGCTAGTGTCATGATAGCATACCTGCGCTAATCATGCACTCGTGGTATCCATTCTCCCAAAAACCTTACGCTTCGTTCTAGCCAATCAAATAGTCTTAGATTAATGTATTTTCATTACTAGAAGTCTTTGTGATAGTTTTAAAATATGTTTTTATGTTTCGTTCAGCCAATCAAATAGTGTTGAGAAATTTATTTTTATTACTGGAAATCTTTGTGATAGCCTTAAAATATATTTTTATATTTCTTTATAAAGTTTAAAGCTTAAAAAATAGTGCAGATTGATAGATCTATGAAAACTTGAAAATCTTGAAAATTGACTGTCAAAAAATGTGTTATAAAATACATTATTTCCAAAACTTGAAATCTATTTTTTTCTCACGTCTATGCATCTTAATGTTGAGATGATCAATTTTAAGATATTTGGGAATCAAAACAGCATATTCTAGTGAAATTTTTGAAGTAGGCTCAAATTTGATTGTTTAGAGCCTTGGCTCTATATAAACTTTCCCCTATTTCTTAATGGTTTGGATTTATGTTTTAACTCTATTTTTATTATTGGCTTGGCTTTATTTTACAGTTCTTTTTTTCATAACTCTCCTAAGAACTATATTTTTTTAACTCTATATTTATTAATGGCTTGGATTTAAAATTAAGAACCCATAATCAATCAATTTCGTGGATAAATAAGAGAGAAAATGAGGTTTGGCGGAAAAAAGAAAAATCGCGTATAGAACCCTAAAACCGTAAATTTAAGGTGATTAAACTTGATAAACATGATAATCAATAGAGGGCTTTTGTTGATAACTTCAATAGATTGAAAAAGAACCCATAATCAATGAATTTCGTGGAAAAATAAGAGAGAATGAAAGAGATTGGCAGATTTTTTTTTTTGATGCACAAAGAACCCTAACAACTCAATAATTTCGTGATAAATTGTTATTTGATTTGGGTTTTGATGAACCCAACTTATCATAAAGATAATATTGCTGTTGGAAAACGTAAAGGTTCCAAAAATCAATCAAAATCACTCCCAAATTTTGGATTTTCAATTTACAAAATTTCTATATTGTATACCATGGAATCAGGGCTACTCGGCGGAGGCCGAGTCAACTAGTTTGAAAATTATGAATACACTTATAAAACGTTTGATCCAAAATATGTCTTAATACGTCTCATTCACAGACGCCCCCAAACCCTACCATTTACCTTTTGGAAACTAATGCAAGTTGAGTTGAATAGGGGAAATATGCCAATAGTGTGCAGTACTCTTTGAAAATACGTTTTATAGAGAAATACTCCTATTCTTCATAAAGCAATTCACGATGAAGATAGTTGACTTTCATAAGAAATATATGATCTTCTAAAAGGGTTTTGGAAGAAGGCTTCTAAAATTTTCTTAAATTCGTTCACTATTGCTTTCATTTTTTTTCATTTATTTAGTTGTGCCTCATTAGGTTGTGACTCACTTTTGGAAAATTGTTCATAACAAAGACGCCGCTTTTTTAATTACTTCAAGAACAAAGATGTCGCTTTTTTAATTACTTCAAGATGGTCCCATTACAATCAATAAATATTTCTAAATAAAGCAGCACAACAATAAAATAAAATTCAACCACTTGATATCATTTTTACAACTTAATACTATACTTGAGAATATAAAATAAAAGAGCAAGAAAGTAAAAGAGAAGATGTTGGAGATTACCTCAATCGGGCTTATTATATCCTACACCGAATCACCACATTCAATGATTTAGGATCAACGGTCTAGCTTTAATCTCGAATCGAGAAAGCTAATTTCGACCAAACTAGGTAACCACCTTTAAATCTTTACAAAACCCTAATCCCAAAATAATTAGGCTCAACCCTCAACTTTTCCAACCCTTAGATTATATTAGGTCATGAGAGAGAGGGAGAGTCTCTAGGGTTGGGGCGTGCCCTCTAGGGTTTTTAGGAGAGATAGTTAGAGAGAGAAAGTTAGAGAGGAGAGAGAGAGGCGTGACTCCTAGGGAGGAGAGAAAGAGGTGTATCTTGATGGGAGAAGAGTACTTCTATGTATGGTGAAATTTTCCATAGTTTGCCTCTTTCTTGAAATTGAATATGAACCGTTGATCAATGTGACTTGTGGGGCAAGAGATCTAAGTCATCCATTCCATAGATGGGCCATCAACATTATGGAAAGTGCATGAATTATTATCCCCCTTTCTTTAAACCACTTCAGATCAATATATTTAAATAAATTAAAATATAATGCATTCCATAAAAATGCATAATCGATCTCATATATACCATAACAAAATAATATCAAGTTAATATATGCCTTCAATAATAAAGATAAGATATGGTCAATATTTCCTAATCAATATTTGACCGTATGCTACAAGATATAGTTATCGTATTTAATTAACTTGAACACAAGGCAGTATCCAAGGATGGGGAGTGCCACCCATGTAAGGCATGTGGCGCCTCACCTAATACCCACATGGTGGGTCCATGTGCACTCTAGGCCCCCATGCAATTTTTTTATAAATATTTTAAAAATAAACAAAACAAATTTTAGAACATTATAACTTTGTAAATTAATAACTTTACTTTTATAAATAAAATATCAAATGACTTATAAAAATTCTAATAATAAATCTAAAATAATTTCTATAATAAAATGAACACAATTAAAATAGTATGATAGGAAGTAGATCCATATGGTTCACGAATTCTATCAACGATCACGGGGTACTCCATCTTCAACTGTGAACTACATACCACACTTACTTTATTAAACCGACCCAGTGTTTCCCATGACCTACAGTCCAAACAGGGGCTCATTAACAGGTCACCAAAATCTCCCCGATGGGGGTTGCTATATCAGTCTGTGGATTACAGGTCCTCCTGTAGAAATGAGTCAATGTCACTTTGACCTGATGTGCCCACAGCTTCATGGTGCATAGGAGTATCTCTCGCACATACATACGCTTCACCCAAATATGGATAACTGGCTTTCCTGAACGATCTATCGATATACATGCCGTGTGATGGAACATGGATGAGGATTTGGCCCCCGTCTTTGTAGGCCTACCATCACACAAAAGGGTCACACAGTCTCTCGGCTCACTCATCCAGGCATAGGCTTCGACCTCATCAAGGGCTAACCCAAAACCCTTCTCGATTTGCTCTTTATGCTCAGGTACCTTGGGTTTTCCAACCGACTGGCCTAGATTGACAAGCTCAGTTTGGTATCAGCAAACAAAGTTTGTTTAATATGGCCCCGAGGGACCACACTCCCACTGATTTTATGTTCCAATATAACAAATATTTTCATTACACACTCACAAGGCTTTTAAAGGCCACATAAACCCAATAAAACCAATAAATCTTTCTTCACTCAACAATTTTCTAGCGCTTCGTTATCTTTGACTACTTTTTCGGGCGCTACATTTTTTTTCCAAAACCAAATTAATAAAATAATGTTCCGAAAAATTGGTTTGGATTGAGCATCTGAATTGCCGATCGAACGTAGTTTACCGATGAACCAAAAATTGAAAAAATTAGACAACAAAAAATAGTAAAAATATTAAAATTAAAGTATAACTGATAATCTGATAGAACTGACCGATTCTGTCTGAGCACAAACATGTTTCCTGACGGTACTAGGTGGTTCCTAACACCTTTGTAGGACGAGACTGGCCCGATCGATTTCTGATCTGAATCAGCCAGTACCCGAGGTTCACCTATACATTTTCTTTACATGAATTGTCGGCCTGTTTTTATTGGTTAGATTACGTTCGGTGACTAAACGATTTCCCTTAATTTTGTTGTAGAGAGGTGGATAGCAAAAGGAAAGCTTCGCCTTAGCCCACCAGCACCAGAATCTAATGTAAGGAAGTGCGTTGGGTTTAATTCCCCTCCCCCATTACCACTGTAATGCCAAGTATTCCCCTCCTCTTCAATGGCCTTGGATGATGAATTTATGTCTGCAATATGCTACAAACATGCTTTGACTGAATAAAGGACAGAAAAGTTGTATAATTCAACTTCATATTTGTTAATTTCTGTTCTTTTATAATGCCCTTAGTGGCTTTCTTTTTTTTTAGCATTCTATGTCTAGAGTATTTATGATTTATTACGGCTGAGAATTTAACTAGTGCGGATCTGAAATAAAAAATTCAGATCATGTCCGCATTCTTGCATGGATCCAAGTTTTGTCTTAGGATCCAAAATCTAGATCCAAATAGTAATTTGGGTTGGATCTGGGTAGAGGTGGATTCGATCTGGATCCGACCAGGTTTTTTAAAATAATATACATTATTTTACAAGGATTGTATCTAATGAGACCATTTACGTTTTATAATAAACATTATTTTGTCTCACAAAACGCATTCCGTAACATTGTAGATGTAGTTCCTGAACAAATTAGATCACCACTCCCAGAATTCTAAGATCATGATCCTGACGTTCTCATAAAATAAATTGCACGTTGAGTTGTCGAGTGTGCCCGTGTCCATGATCCATTAGGGTCTACCCTATCATACCACTGGCAATGGAAAATAGATTACACATTCAGTTGTCGAGTGTTCTCAAGCCCATGATTCATCAGGGTCTACCCTAACATACCAACCTTAAAATTTATTATTTCCAATTTCATATATCCTTAAGTGTGGTTTCTATAAGGTTGCAACCTTAAACAATCCAATTAAGACACACCACCAAATTTTATCATGTCATGTAATTTTGGTGTAAAAAATTCTTAGGAGTACCTGAAAATCTATTTTCATATCTAATTAAATGCTTTTGAACTCAAAAAATGGTTAAAATCATGTAGATTTATAAACATATGAAAATTCTTAAAATAGATGGTGTAGATAATATGTTGTAAGATGCACAATTTTTGGCACTCAAATTTTTTTTATTTTTTTCATACACTTATACATCTTGATGTCAAGATGATCAATTAGAGACTTTTTCAACATTAAAACAACCTTTCCGAGTGATTTTTGGGGTGCATCTTTAGTTCTACATTTATGGTTGCAACCATATATAAACATTTTCCTATATCTTTGATTTTATACAATACTATATAATTCTCAAATAAGTTCCCAAATTTGGATTTAAATATATATATATACCTTTTCTACGACAATAATTTTGTTGAAATTTTGATTAAATTTATTTTACCATTTTATAACTTTCTAAAGAAACTTCTTAAATAAAAATAACATTTAAATATAAAATTTAATATTTTTAGTAAAATTTTCATATAGTTATTTCTACCAAAATATGAAGGGGATGCATTTCCCAAATTTAAGCCTAACAGTAACCATATATGCTTAGGTTGCATCGAAATGGTACGCAAATCCTAGACAATATATTTCCATGTATACAAATGCCAACGTAAAGCTCATTTTCGTATTATGTATGCGAATTTGAACAATGCTAACATTAATCGTTCATAGTATTAGAAGACTTTATTTCATACTAGATTAATGGGATTTAATTAATCCATAGACATTTAGGATTGGTTGTGCATGGATCTAGCCGCATGGGCCATTCATAGATAGAATAATGGTTTCTAAATTTAACCAAATTGAGATCGCATTTGTATGGGAACGGGTTGCCGTGCTTAGTTGGTGCACGAATTTATGTGTAATGGAATTGGGTTCTTCATATAAGTGGAGTTCTGCGATGGGGGCGAGGACCACCATTATCCGGAATGTGATCCTACAATGAATAGAGCTTGATCCTAGCCAAATAGGATCATGGTATTGTTTAGATGGGGGCGAGACTCAACATTAAATGGGATCTCGTTCTTGTTGTCCACGAGAGCGTGATCCTAATAGACATGGTGAGCGTGATCCGATGTTACATATAATGCGTTCCTGTCAAATAGGGATCTCGATCCCAATGTATCAAGATCTCGCTCCCTATTCAAACGGGATCTCGCTCCCTAATCAAACGGGATCTCGTTCCGTAAATACATGAAATGTGTTCCCGTTAAATAGGGATATCGATCCTAATGTATCGGGATCTCGCTCCCTGTTCAAACAGGATCTCGATCCGTAACTTCTACCCTCACAGAAACTCCCGAACTCTGGAGCTTAGGGCAGTCATTGATCCGACACTCCCGCTCCTGGAACCGAAGCCCCTCCCGCTTCTGCTCCCGGTAACTATGGAAAATACTCATAGGTGTTGAGAGTATGCAACATGAACACATATTCATTGAATTGTAAATCCCTTTCTATGTTGCCAATTGAACAATTAAGGGTATTGTGTTATTTGTTATAACCTATTAACTGGGCCCCACATTTACCAAATATCCCTACTTGTTTGGTGTTCCAATCCAGAAAAGGGCAACTTTGGTATTTTCACTATGAGCTTTAAAGAGGTACTTGGTTGAAACTGAGCACAAGAACTGGAACTCTACGGTATGAATTGATCACCTTAATGAAGTGAATTTTGTAAAATGGTTACACCATTTGCTTTATATTTTGCAATTTTTTATTAGGAAGACTACTGGATGAGACTGAATATTGATGCATTTTGGGAGAGCGACGTAAGTGGGGTTATTTGGATATGGTGTCCGCCGAAAATTTGAAGAGAATTACACAGTATGGTCATGTTTTAACAAAGCATGTCAAAATAAAAGACTATACTAGCGGGGACTTGTCCGAAATTTGTTTTCTTTGTATCCTAGGACATTACATAAGCCTAAGAAGAAGAATAAAAAAATGCTTCTTTCCACACAACACATATGAAACCTGCCAAGAGTCAAATTATTAGCGAAAGTATTATTAAAAGGGTCAAACCACCTCAAAATATCAATCTTATACTTTGATCAACAATTTTAGGTATAAAGTGTTAACTTTGTAAATATCCTTTTATTTAGGTGCCTCTACTGGAATTTTGTTAAATATAGACAAATTAACTTGTTTATGGGTTGGTAACCCTAAACATCTAAGGGCACATTTGTAATTTTATCCATGTAGATCACTTGAGTCAATTGACCCCCATACTCGTGCTTGTTTGGGTTTCAAACCCGGAACATATTTTTTCATAGGTAAGTAACCCAGAACAAGTGGGTCCATTTTCTTATTATTACAATAAATATATACAATTATTATGATATAATATCATATAGTGTTATAATATTCTATTTGGTGAATTAATAATTCCACAAAAACGCCTAAAATGTGCAATTCAGTCACCATGCAGAAATCAGATTCCCACTCTGGGAGCGCAACCAACGGCTAGTTTCTATGGAAATGGTTCTCCCAGAGACCCATTTCTAGATAACCAAACGGGCCCTAAAGGAATGGGAGAAGAAAGAGCTATTTTCCTTCTTATAAATATAATTATTGGTTTATAATAGATACTCTGGTCTAAATTAAACAAAGAAAGTCATTAGGGAGTTTTCTTGAGCAAAGAGTAAAATGGTGGGGTCGACCAAAAAACTAGGGGTTTCTTGTTGGGCTGATTAACCTTCGGGGTTAGCATGTAATTTTACGCATTTGTTTAGCAAAAGGTCAAATACTTAGCGTATCGCCATAAAGATTAAGGGCTGATTATGGTTATGGCGTAGGACATAATTTTATTTAGGTGGGAACGCACGATGTAATTTATTTTAGTTATTATAATGCATTTCCCATCTTCGGTCAGTCAACTTCACCATATAACCAGGGCATCTGATGGATCATTTGTGACAACAAAGGAGAGATGAAAGACCTTCAAGGTTTGCAGCTGGTAACCATGGTCCTGCTTGTCTTGGCCATTCTCTCTGGTCCAGTCGCCGCGACTTCCAAATCGAATGAATTTTATACAGGTGAGATAGATAGAGATCGAGATCATGTAATCTTGTCATTTTAGATTTGTAACATTAAAGAGCAGCACTTGGTTGTTGTCTTGGTTGTAGAGATGAAGGAGATGAGGCCGTGGAGAACAGGCTCTTCACCGCCGTCTCCTCCAATTCCTGGAAAAAACAGACCTTGGAAACCTCCAGAGAGACCTCCACAGACCTATCCTCCACCTCCTCCTACACAATGATTTTCATGATCATCATCAGAGTTTTTTTCCAACTATTTGTGGTTGTTCAACAAAATGATCTCCCAAAATGATAAAAATTGTTGTGTTTGTTAGTAGGATACGGGGTGAAATTGTGGAGCAAGAATTGCAGTAAATTCTTGCTCTTGTGTGGGGCAATCTTAAATAAGCTATATGAATTTGGGGTTTTTATTTGCTTAACCTGTCTTTGCTTTGGAACGGTGTTGTGAATACTATACACAATCTATGTATGGAAAAAGGATTTTCTTTTAGCCTTTTAGTGGTTCCTTTGGAAATAGGATTGATGTCAATGCAACAATATGATTTGAATGAGATTGCAGAGAACATAAAAGTAAATATAATGTGTAGCCTTCCTGCTCTAATTGAATCTACATGCAAATATTGGGATATGTCTTTAAATACACATGGTGTGTACCATATATTTCCACCTTTAGTTTCTTTTTTTTTTTCTCATTTTCTATCACCTTCACGTATGAAAGGTAACCTTTTTCTTTTTTAATTTGGAGTTATGGGAAATATACTACAACCAATATGACTATATGCATCCAAGGCCGCCTTCCGATATAATTTCATTAGGCCACATTCAGTATGTGTGAAAAATTTGTAAAAAATATTTCAAATGAAATAAGTCCATCATGTAATTAGGTATGAGAGTTTTTTCATACCAATTGATCCCAATGTATTTTTTCGTGCCAATTCGTAGGCAGTTGGAATGAAAAAACTCACTCATAATCACAAAAGAGTTCTTTCATTTGAAAATACAAGTTTTTAAGCCCTACAAAATGCTCTACAAAAATAATTTCGAGCACTTCGATTATTGAAAGTCATCCCTTGGGACCATTGGGGTCTCATAGAGGGTCAAGATTATTGAATAAAAATGTCAATGATGTGAATAACAAATAAATAAACAAGTGAAAGCAGAGTAAGGGAAGTAAACCCATATGACTCCCATGTTCACATCTATCCCGGTTGCTCCTACACTGCATACTTTCAGCACACACAATAGAACTGACTGCTCTTTGATGTCGTTTATTCAAAGGAAACGGTTCTATGAGTCCTAGGACTCATGTGGAAACTAGTCCCCTCTTAAAAATACATTTTTGAGATTGGTTCCAGATCTAATTTTTAAGGAATATGTAATCTATGAGTCCGTTATTTAATTTTTTTGTTATACAGGGACAAAGGCTTGGAGAATAGTTTGGTCTTCAAAGGTGATTCCTACAATGTCATCAACTAGTGTAAAAGCTTGTCAAGACCTTCTTGACGGCTATTCTCAGTGGCAAAGGGATGGATCTATCTTCGGGCAGTAGTTGTTCCTTCAATCATGTTTAGCAAGAAGCTAAGTCCATTGCAGATGAACTGGCTAAGAAAGGAGTCTCTTTAGACTCACTAGTTGTATCTCCTGTTTTGTTTGAATGTCTCCATAGTAAGCACGGTGTTTAATTGATAATACTCATACTCTTGTCAAAAAGAAATATATATAATATATGTGGGCAAAGATTTCATGCAACAGTTGTATACCAGTATAATACAACTACGCATCTAGAAAACCATGTTTTTGGCATTTGTATGATCCCAAATTTTGCTCTCACATTTCTTTCATCATCATAATCAATCTTACGAAAAAACAAATTCAATTTCACCCTAGATATGGTCAAAATTAATACCCTCTAATAATGAATCTCGACCATCCATTTGGTGAATTTCAAGATCTAGGTCTACACAAATTCAAAATCTTTTTTTTTTTCCTTTTCTAGTATTGTTAATCTAATGATGATAATGCTCTATAAAAATTTTGGGAATAAAAAAAATCCTTATGAGGACTATGTCTAACCATCTCACTAAAATGGACAGCTTATATTAATTGGGTTAGAAAAACAATTTCTACGACATTTTTTCAAAATTCTCTTTTTTGTGATTGTTCTTTAGAGCTAAAAGAATGTACATTTAAAATTTTGTGTCAAACAAATGTCTCTAACATGGTTCTTGAAGATAGGTACAGTATACTACTATACAACTGTTGCAGGAAATCATTCCCATATATATATATATATATATATATGGTACGGTTTGTATAGAGCCTAGGCTCTAAACAATCAAATTAGAGCCTACCTTCAAATAGTATCGAGAAATGTGGTTTCAATATTGCAAATATTTCTGATAGCCTTAAAATATATTTTCATATTTATTTATAAAGTTTGAAACTTTAAAAATAGTGTAGATCGACATATCTATGAAAGCTTGAAAATCTTGAAATTGACGGTCCAAAAATGCATTACAAAATGCACTATTTTTAAAACTTTAAATCCTTTTTTTTTTCTCATGTCCATGCATCTTGATGTCAAGATGATCAATTTGAAGATATTTGGGCATCAAAACAACCTCTTCTTGTAGCCGATATGACGCTCACGGATGTCTGATAGTACTTGAATTTTAATTTTTTTTTTTTACATATCCAAATCATTTGAAATTTTAAGCGTCTATTCCTCTCATCAATGCGAACCTAATAAAAACATTAAAAAAAATAATTCGTAAAAATAAATTGACCCAAATACCCCTTAAAATTTTTCAGGAGTATTTTGGTCAATTTATTTCATGTAAAAAAAAATTTTGATATTTTTTCGTAGATTTGCCTATTTTTAAAGAACACACACCTAAAATTTCAAATGATTTGGATATGTAGAAGAAAAATAAAATTCAAATACTATTAGACATCCGTGATCGTCAGATTTGCCCAGATTCAATCTAGGCCGTGGGCATTTACTAGAGCAGTACGTACCTGGGCGCACA
>NW_006497815.1:101372-111441 GCF_000471905.2 Amborella trichopoda
CCTCAGTACAAAACAGAGTTAGGTCGATTTGAATTGATTAACTTTCCTTTATCTCAAACTTTTACTCAATGAGCTGAAATGGTCAAAACTCTAACATTCAATACAGCTGTGTCAAGTATTAGAATACGTTATTTATTTCTAAAGGAGCCAACAACCCCTAGACCAAAATATTTTGGCCTTTTGTCCTGGTTAAGGCGCGTGAGTCATTAATTAATGAGAGTTTGAATTTAGTTTGTCGACACTCTCAACATACGAATAAAAATTTATTTGAAAACCTTACAATTAAAAATCTTTTATTGACATTATTTGGGCCACACGTATATTTTGTACTATTAATATTGGCTGTGGAAAAGTACATGTTAACTTACACAGGGCTTGTGGTTTAAAATAAGACAATTCTATCGACAATGTTATTGTAAAAGTGTTTTGCAACTAATCTGGTATTTTTTCAAAATAAAAATGGAAAGCATGGAAGAGGACTTCTAGATTTTCATTACATTATAGAGTCTCAGATGGCGCTGTGCAAAGGCAAAACGGAATAATTGAAATAAAAAATTGCAACGAGCATGTAACACATTATATGGCCATAGGTTGCAGCCAAAGAGAGATGCATTCCCCTCAAAATTAATATCAAGCCCAAAGCAAGAAAAAAATATTTTCCCTTAAATATTTCTTATAAAAATAATTACTATTTAGGTTTATGGAAATCATCTAGTAATAATGCCGTACAACGATACAATTTAACTTTGATACAAGGTGGTCACATTTAATCTTGACCATTTGATGTTAAATTGGGTGGCTAAATTTATTCCATTGACCAAGCTTAAAGTTCAAAAGAAAAATTTTCAAATTTTATGACATCCAAACTATCAGATTTCACATCGGATGGTTATAAATAATTGTGACTTCCTTGTATGAAAATTAAATGGTTTCATTGTTTATGATACCAATAAATAATTTACAATATAATCTTCTTCATGGTAATATGATATTCTTAGCCTCTAGACCATACAAGAATAAGAGGTACCTAAAAAATATATTGAACGCGGATTTGATTGGGCTTCTACCCACTACATGGTCAAAACCCACTCCGAAGTCAATTCGTAGCTTAGAAAATAATGATAAAGAAGGTAAGTTTTGACTTTGATGACTCACAGAAGTTGTAATAAACCAAATGGAAGGCATTTGATGCTAAGATTTAAGAATCCCTTAGATGCGGAAATAAGAATCTCAAAAGTTGAATTCCACTAAGATCGTGTGCTTACTCAGCTAAAAACAAAATAGAAAAAAACACAAGACATAATATGAAAACTAAAATATAAAACACATATCATAAGAATACAAAGATTTATATAGTTCACCCCAAAAGAACTACATTCGGGCATGACAAACTGAAATCCACTCTATAAATGAAAGTTACATCATAGATTTTGGGACATAAAGTTATATCTCTAACCCTTGACAAAACCTAATCGAGTATATTCTTTTAGATATGCTCCCGATCGGCATGACCTGTCGATTTCTCATCTCTATTTCGCAACTAAACTATTGTTCAGGAAGAGACTCATCTCTATTCTACAGTTAAACTACTATCTAAGAATTGATACCTAAGAGCAACCAAGACTTTCTCCCACTAAAAGAGGAAACCACCCAAAATCTTTATAGGAATTGTTTCTTTACAAGAAACCAGCCTCTCAATCGACAAGAGGCACATCCATGGTGTTTCTCTCTATAGGATGTTGTCTTCTCTCTAAAAGGAGGCCTTAACTCTCATGCATAGGAGGCTCATGCCTCTCTCGCTCTAAACGAATTCACATTTTCCATATGCTAACCCAAATTGGGTACACCTATTCTTTTTTCTTTCTTCATAAACATATATAAAGTTAGGACTCCATTCTAAATAGGATACTTCACATAGATGTTACATGTATATCAAAACCAAGAGATATACCCCAAGAGTACCATTCTTTTGTATTTTTATTTTCTTTAGGAAACTTATCAATATCAATATCAATCCTACATAATATATGATCTCCTAATGTAGGAGATTTTGGATATCACCATATCCAACAATATCTACCTTGATATCAAAATCACATGCTCACCATGTCAACATCCAATGAATAGCTTTATCAATTCATCAACTTTTACTAAATAACATTTTTTATATTCTTACTGGAAAGATTGTGCTTACCATCATATTTTCACCTTAAATAAAACATTTGCATACTTTGACATGTGTTTTTCTTCAATCGAATATATAAACACTTATTTTGTACTGAACCATGTGCTCTGATACTATTTGTTAGGATTTAAGAACCCTCTTATATACAAAAACATGAATCTCAAATGTTAGATCCCACCAAGATCGTGTACTTATCCAGCTATAAAAAAAGTACGAGAGAGGACGAGCCATAATATGAAAAATAAAGCATGAAACACACATACACCACAACAACACAAAGATTTACGTAGTTCACCTAAATAAGGCTACATTTAATGGCACATCAAATTGAAATCCACTATACCAATGAAAACTATGTCATGGATTTTAGGACATAGAGTTACCTCTCTAACCCTCGATAAAACCCAGTCGAGCAAACCCTTTTAGGCCCGCTCTCCTGATCGGCACAACCCGTCGATCTCTCATCCCTATTCCACAGTTAAACTACTATTCAGGAAGGGACCCATCTCTATTCCTTAGCTAAACTACTATTCAGGAATATATCTTTGAGAGCAACCAAGACTTTCTCTCACTAAAAGAAAAACCACTCAAAATCTTCATGGGAACCGCTTCTCTACAAGAAACTAGTCTCCCAATCTACAAGAGGTACATCCATGGTGTTTCTCTCTATAGGAAGCTCTTTTCTCTCTAAGGGGAGGCCTTGCCTCTCACGTACGGGAGGTCCATGTCTCTCTCTCTAGAGGAAGTCACATTTCTCATATGGTGAACCAAATAGGACACACATATTCTTTCATCTTTCATCTGATATATATACGGTTAGAACTCCACACTAAATAGGAAACTTCCAATAGATAATAGATATATCTCAAAACCAAGAGATATACCTCAAGAGTCTTCCTCTTTTTGAATTTCTATTTCCTTTAGTAAACTTATTAACATCAATCTTAATCCCACATGATATGGGATTTCCTTATGTGGGTGATTTTAGATATCATCGTATCCAACATTTAGGCATTCATTCATTGAAAATCTAGTAGGTGTACCATTGATTACTCCTGCATGCCAAGAAATTCATTTTAATGACATACAGTTGCCTTTGGATTTTACATCGCATGGCTTGGTGCACTTGTGATCTTTGTATACAGAAAATAAAAACTCCATTGTGTTTGTAAGAATGGATGTGGCGCTGAAGGTTGTGTATGCAAAGAACAGCCTCTGTCGTGAGTGCTTTAATTGAGTGTTGTTAGATTCGCTTCAGAGGCTTCTTTGATTTTATCTAAAAAAACAAAGCAATTTGGTACTTCGCCCAATTAGGAGGAAAATTTTAGAATTTTTAAAATGTAGTATAAATAAAGTATATATTTATACATAAAATATATTAAAATAATAATTTTATAAAAAGTAGAATATTTTTAAAAAAAAAAAGTAAAAAAATTATCTTATGCTTTGACAGAAGATGCCGAATCAAACAGAAACAGCCATGAAGGTTGAAAATCCGAACAATTCTGATGATGTCGCTTTAACTCACTCAAATGCTAGAACAGTACAATTACTTCAAGTTCGTATTACATTTATATTGTACAATGAAGGAGTGGCTCTTCTCCATCATTTCACTTGGAAGTGATGATAAGGACTCATCTATATTACATGAGCAGTATGCCACATGAATTATAGACGTTTCCATCCTTTAACTTAATGTTTTGAAAGTTGCCCTAGCGGGTTGCGGGCCAAGGTCTAAAGAACGTAACGTTCACACCGTTTCCTTGACTCTATTTTTCTATTTCTGCTTTCCATATAAGATTTCCCCAAAAACGCCGGGGTCCACCTCGAACCATCCATTCGTTTGGCCTGCTGGGGTATTAAAACATTGCACAAATGATAAGGTTCAAAGTTGACATAATTCTGAACCTAGTGGACTTGTTTACCCAATTTATAAGAGGGCAAGGATTTTCATTGCTTTCTTTATTTCTTTGTTCGACTGTGTGAAACGTTTAAAGTTTTCTAGAAATTAGGATCCTGTTGTGCGTGGAAGCTTTACATTCGATAGTTTGATTTTTAGCAAATAAAGTACAAGAAATAAAACGTGAAATATATACCACAAGAACACAAATATTTATGTGGTTCACCCCACCCCAAAAAGGCTACATACCACAAGAACAAAAATATTTATGTGGTTCTCCCAAAAAAAGCTACATCCGCTAGCACGACAAATAGAAATCCACTATAACAATAAAAGTCACATCAAAGATTTTGCAACAAACCTCGACAAAAACAAATTGAGCAAACCCCTTTAAACCACTCTCAATTTCTTCTCTTTACTTATGGCAACCATTACTGATAACACCAGATAAAGACATAAGAGCAACGAAAAATTGATTTTTTCTAACTAAAAGGGAAAACCAATCAAAATCTTCATCGAAACCACTTCTCTATAATAAACAAGCCTCTCAATCTTCAGATTCTACTGTTGAAGATTGATGTCTTGTATTCAGAGCAAATAGATATGCCAAGGTGGAGTCAAAAGGACGACTCCGAAAGGCCGTTTAAAAGCCCGGAGGAGTGTTCATCCAGGTAGACACAGTTGACTTGTCCCCTGTTGGGGTACGGGGGCGGCAGCCCCTGAAAAAAATTTCGGATATTCATATGAGGGTATTTCGATAATTTGTACCAATAATAGTGAGAGTTACAATAAAAGCCCTAAAGCTTTGGGGTTGTTCTCTTCCTCTTCTTCAAGTGAGACCCAGATAAAGAGGGAGATGGGTTTTCAGGTTTTGAGCCCAACAAACAGAGCAAGAGGAAAGTTTTGAGCTTTCAATCATCAATGGAGGATAGTTAAAGGAAGGGTGGGATGGAAGTCTGTTATAGGGATGAGAGAGAGAGCCATGGACCCCAATAGAGAACAAACAGGGAGGATACGAAAATGCAGTCCAGATAATTGATAAAGGCCAGTGTGAGAGAGAGAGAAAAAAAAAAGGCATCACAGAGAGAAAAACTTGCGCTCTGATGAGTGAGCTAAGGTTTCGTAGAGGGTTTCGGCTTCCTCTGAAACTCCACAAACTGAAGCCCATTGTCGCTATCGACTGGACACTATGAAGACGAAAAAACATAGAATCGCATAGTCCAAGGCTTCAGGCCATTCTGCATCTTCAAAATGGCCTCATTTTAAAAAACTTAGACATCCAAACAGTTTACCAACAAAATAAAATAAAACGAAAATGATTTCTAATTGTGGTGGAAAAAACTTGTATTTTTTGTGCTGCGAATTTTTTTTTTTTGACATCCAGATTGGCCCTAGATAATTTATTGGGTCAGTTTTATTGAAACGGTAAATTATTAGTTATAAGTAGACCCAAAACTGGCCTACAAGTATGCATTTGGTAAGATCTCGGTCGATGATCTCTTCATTGCAGCAATTTAAATGGGAGGCAATTTCTATAAGGCCTAGGCTTTATGAAACAATTTCTACGGTATTTCTACGATGGCTCTAAAATCAATTTTCACTACTAACTATGAAATTTAAAGCTAGAAAAAGTGGCACTGATCTTGTGGATATGTGGACACTTAAAAGTTGATAGTCTGGATAATGTAATACAATATACAATATTTCTAGGCCGTGAAATCTTATTTTTTCCAATGCCATAATTTTTAAGATAGACATGATCGATTTGAAAGTTTTCCAATGCCGGAACTGTAATTTCCGATAAGTTTTGAGATGAGGCTTTACTTTTTCCCCAAAGGCGTACAACATAAAACTTATATATTTCCCCTTATCAAACCGTCCATTCTGAATGGAGGGCTAAGATTGTCCCAATCACAATGTCACATCTCTACACTATTTTATTTTAAATTTTTTTATATAAACTATTTTCATACCAAATTTTATATGTTCAATCCTTTATTAAACTCGCACTAGCAAAAAATATAAAAATAATATTTTCAATAAAATAAAATGATCAAAATAGCCTTGAAAGTTTCAAGGGGTATTTTGGTTATTATAATTTTATCGAAAAATTACTTTTAATATTTTTTATAGGTGCGCCCCAATGGAGAGATGACATGTACCAAATTTCATATCCATACAATTTGTATAAAAAAAAAACTAAAAATAAAATCTTTGAGAGATCGGATCTAAGATCAAACCGTGAGTGGCTCTCTTGATTAAAATTGGACGGCTTGATAATAGGAAAAGGATCTTCTATACTGTAAAGAAGTATAGAAACATTTCCCTTTTGTATTTGCTTTGAAAGTAAATGCTTAAGCCCGCAAAGTTAGGTCACGCTGAGTCTGACTGAGCTCAAAACAGGCGGGTGACGGGTTCGGCAACCCAGGTTTGTAGGAACTTTGATGGGTACGGAGAGGTTCCCGATCCATACGGATTTCAAGGCCTCTTAGTAAAGAAAGCTCTTTACTTTTCGCTGGAAAACGCCATGAGGGGCCAAGTTTTAAATGGACGCATATAAATGTGGGCTTCCACACTTTGATGATCTTTAGTTTGGTGGGGTTGAAAATAAAAAACCTAATTTAATGGATCATGGTTTTAATATAAGGAAAGCGATTATCATTATAATGCTGTGGTCAACTGACAAAAGCAAAAGCAAAATGCCAATGCCACAGAAGGCCAGCCACTGGCCAAGGTCAACAGCTTTTGGTACAAGAGCGCATATGCCAATGAGCCTATTGTACATTTACTCCTGCGGCGAAAGAACAATATTTAGGAGAATATTTTCAATTGAAAATTTTTTAAATCCAGCTAGAATTCACCAAATGCGTATTTAAACAAATTGGATCATGCGTTCTCAAAAAACTGAGATTTAGGCGAAGAGTAAATTGGACAATATTTATACAATTTATTTCTTTTAAAACATATACAAAATGCATAGGAGTTTGTATTTCAGCTGCTAGGTTGAAAAGGTTTGAAGACCTCCAAATATTTCTAAATTATATTGGAATAAAGAAAAGAAATGCTCCTACCGAAGCGCAAAATCTAATCTTTTTGACCTAATATAACGGATAGCATCATTGTCTTCAACCCCATATCTCAGTTGACATGTATGTGTTATATTTCCCTTTCCCTTTATATGATAGGTCTGTTTCATTTCAAACTGTGGACATTAAAAGTGCTGCAACCGTGCCTTAAGAATTAAATCAAGATCCCAAAATAAAAATTATTTTTTCTTCAAAAGCTACAATCTTAACCCTTTTGTAATCATAATCCCCTTGAGCCTCTTTATTTTCTAGTCCCCGATATTTAATTTGCCCGATATAAGATGAATGAAATAAAATGAAATGAAGCTCGAGGTTCTGTTCAAATGAAATGAACCTTTTCATTTTTGTGGGTTTCTTTGGGTACCCTATTCCTTGAACCTTCAAAAGAAAAACCTGGCAATAGACACCATACACGTAATACACAAGTAATAAGTGGTATTGAAATGAGGATTAAAATCATGAAGATATGTATAATGAAGTCAAGCTCCATGTCTGCCTAAGAAGAGGACTTCACTAGGCCTAGGTCTACTTCTCATTGTCGTGAAGATTATTAGTTGGAATGTCCAAGGCCGGAAGGAGGTGCTGCTGCTTGTGAAGAAATGTAGACTAAATATTGTGTTGTTGCAAGAAACCAAACATCCTAGTCTGTTCGTTGTGGATGTAAGCGAAGTGTGGGGTCATGGGTTCGTATTTGTTGCTGGTTTAGATGGTATAGGGAATTCGAGTGGGTTATGGATTCTTTGGGACCCAACCATTTTGCAAAAGATTAGTGTTTCAAAGGGGGAAAGAACGACTTGAGTTGTTTTTGAAGCGCCTATATTTGGTGTTAGATGGGTTTTCGTGAATCTATTTGGCCTCCAACAGGCCTTGGTGGTAGTATTGTCGAGCCCTATGGTAAGGTCTCTAACTCCATTATCACCAAAGGGTAGAGGCCAAATCTCCACTGACTTATCACTTTTACTTACTCAAAAAAAAAAAAAAACTAAAGCCGCCTTTTCGTATGAAATTACCAATACTATCATGGATCTAAATTTGCATGTTTGTGTTGGAGGGGATTTCAATTTAATTAGGGGACCTAATCATATTTCATATGATAATCACTTTAATTCTACCATGAAATTTTTAAATTATTTTACCATGATGCATGGCGTTATGGATTTCCTATTGTTGATGCACAATATAAGTGGTCAAATAACTGTGTGAAGAACCTTATTTTATCAAAGATGGATGATTTTCTTGCACTTGTTGATTAGGAGGGGAATTTCCCTTTGGCCTATATTGCTGCTTTGCCCGATCTATCATCCGACCATGTGCCCATTTGCTTAAATAATGATAATGAGAGATGTGGTCCTTGGCCTTCAGCATGGAAATAAAAAAAATGGTTAGAAGATAAAGAAGTGGTTGATTTGATTATGCAAAGGTGGGCTCATACTATTAATTTTGGGTGGTATGAGTTTCGGTTACATTAAAAATTAACTGATGTCAAGCATACGTTAATTGAATGGAAAAAGTCCAGTAGGCATCTCAATAAAGGCAAAATAGACAGTCTATTGTTTAAGATTAAGTTGCTTGAGCAAGAGGTGTAAGATGCGGGTTTCTTTGCAAAGGAATTTAGGGATACAAAAAACTCAGATGGGGAACACTCTATGAATATTTAGGATCGGAGGAGATATATCGGAGGCAAAAGTCTCGAGTGAAGTGGCCAAAGAGCGCGATTTTCATTGCAACAGCGAAAAGAAGATAGAATGATATTTTGGGGCTTTCATTTTAAGGTAGTGAAGAAAGAGATACTGTCGATTGGGAAAATGAAATAGTGAGTTATTTTCAATATCAATATGGAGTCATTATCTAGTGAATTAATATTTTGGTGTTTGGTTAAAGATGAATTGCTATTGATAGTGAGAGGCTTGGGGGTTTCGCAAGTATGTATATCTCTAAATTTGAGGAACATGAGAAACCATCATATTCCTAAACCATGGCCGATAAAGGAGATGGAATCCACCTACTATAGGATGCTTTCAGCTAAATATGATGGGAGCTCTCTTGGCAACCAAAGACAAATACGAGTAGGAGATATTCTTAGAGACGCGAAAGGTGAAGTTCATTTTAGTTATGCTGGGCCTTGCGGTACTGCAACCGCTAATAAGGATGAATTGAAATCTCTCGTAAAAGGAATAATAATATTTTAGGAAAAGGGGTTTGAAGGAACATTATTTGTGAAAGGGAATACTCTTAATGCGATAAAATGGTGTAAGAAGGAACATAGTAGATCGAGATCTAATTAGATGCAAGTTATAGAGAAGTGAATTGGCTAGCAAAGACGGGAGTATCATTGCCATGTCAACCTTTTTATGAGGAATTGCTCTTTTTTGTGTAAGGGGTTGAACTTTTAAAGTTTTTTTTTTTTTTTTTTAAAAAAAAAAAAGCGAACGTGGTTCAAGAGTGCCCCTGAAGTTCAAACTGCAATTTGAAAATCCTGGAAGTTAATTTTCACTAGCATAGAGTTACCAAGAAATATTCCAAAAACCTATAAATACACCAACTTTTCATCCTCACAGATGTCCTTTTATTATTGATTTGTTTATATATAACTTAATTTTCTTTTACTTCCTCCCATGACTCGAATTGATCTCACAAACAATTGATCCTCATGTCGCCATATCTTTGAACACGTTCCTTAATTTGTGCCGTTAAGACAAGTCAAATACTAGATTTGTCCATAGGGTGATGTTTTGGTGCAGAAATCGATGTACCAGCTTATATTTATATATGTCCTCCCACTTAAGTCTGTTTCAGAGACAGATTTTGGATCTAAGATGTACTAACTGTCGAGACAATGACTATAATGAATAAATTCTTCAACTAAAAAATGGCTCTTTTTTTTGAAATTTTTTTATC
>NW_006497815.1:111461-136322 GCF_000471905.2 Amborella trichopoda
CATATTCGCTTGGGAGCAGTTTTTCGTTGGGTATATATACACTATTTTAGTGGTTTTCTCATATTCGCTTGGGAGCAGTTTTTCGTTTGGTAAAAAACACAAAGTAATTTTATAAAAGGCCAAAGTCTTCCTCCGAATTGCCAAATTGTTTCGGTGTTTTGGGCGATTCAGCATAGTATTTTGGATTTTTTTAAAAAAAAAATAAATATAAATAAAGTATATATTTATATAAAAAAATTAAAAATAAAATAAAATAATAAACCATTGCATCAGTCAATTTGGACTAAAGAGTCGCCTCTTCGGCTGAAATGAAGTGAACTTGTTAAGATTGATTTTTAAAGCTGCAAAAAGATCGATGGATGACAAAATTGTAAATTTATGATGATTTAAAGTTGCGTTTTACATCATACATCCATAAAAGACCTAGGTGAAAATTTGATAGACTTATCTTTGTCAATAAAGAAGACTATATTTTGTTCCAATGTCGTATCAACCAGCGCATCCGGAAAGCCCCACGGGTTAAATCCAAAAAGATGGTATAAAGTCAAAATCAGGGTGCCTTAAAGAGGTAAAGCAATAAATCGTCAAAATCAGTGTGCCTCAAAAGATGTAAAACAGTATATCCGATCTGATTGGCAAGCATTTAGTCATGATTCCTCCACGAAAAGAAAGAATTGACGAACATGAATCGAACTATTGTTTCTAACCATCAATATCTATCACGATCGGTGTTCCAAAAATCGAACGGGCCCCGGAAACTGGCCGGCTGGTTCCGAGTATCCGGTAAGCCGGTTGGTTTCACCTGCCTTACCGGACAAGTTCTGGCCGGTTAAAGAAGTGTTAAAATGATAAAAGAACAAATCTCAAAAAAGTGACAAGTATATCTAAAATGTGATTAAAAAAAACACATCCAAATGAAGTTAAAAATTAGTGAAAAAATGGATTTTAAAAAATCGATTTGTATTTGAGGTAATGTTTGAAGTTTTTTTTTTTAAAAATGGGAGCATGTAAAAATAGGTATTCATTCCTAAAACACTTTCCAATCTTTGTCAAAATGATAAAAACAATTAAAAAATACATTACAAACAAACCCTTTTTTATATATATAATATTTTTTAAACTAAGATCACCAAAACCCGCTAAAACTGAAACCTGACCCTATTCTGATCTAACTGGCCGGTTCCAAATTGAAGCAGCTGATATTGCGAACGCTGATCACAATTAAAGCATCTCGACAAAAACAATAGCATCAAGAAGGTGATACGACCCAAAAACAGGAGTTTGACATAAAAGGTGGTTTAGATTTCGAAAACTTTTATATGAGCCAGCGGACGCAAGAGCCTGCGTACATTTCCATCTTTTAAGATGGACGTCGTGTCAAGTGCCCCACACGAAAATACCAATTGGAGGGTGTAAAATAACTCCATATAAAAGGGCATATTTAAGTTTTTTTTTTTTGTCTTGGACTGGATCATGAATCGCTAAAAATTTGGATAAAAAATCCAGCAATAAGATGAATTTTAGAGAGGGGACGCATATGTATATATGAGTGGCTAACTCATTGAAAGATCATGCTTTATATTTTTCAAACGGCAAGGAAGTGCTTGGTTTTTGTTTTTCAAAAGGTTCTATCCTATGTATATTCTTAAGTCTTTATATTTTGGGATATAACCTCTTCAATTTAGCAACCAACCTTTAAAATAAAATAAAATAAAATAAAATAAATAAATAAAACCCAAACGAAGAGGATACGAACAATCAAACATAAAATGTGTCTTTAGCAAGCAAAAAAGATGGCAGAATATTTAGACAGTAAAATCTTTGTATTTAAAACTCAAAATCCATATACTTCTAGAAAATAACCATCTAGTGATTCTTAGGGAAATTAGGGCATTTCATATTGAAAAAAAACAAAATCTTCTGAAAATAATTTTTTGTGCACAGGTTTCTCCCATGGGATGCGGCTTCTATTTTCTTCCACTTTTCTTTTCTTTTCAAGTGGTCGAAAATGTAAGTGAACGGTTTTTAGGGTTTCCTTAGATATGTATAGTTTCAATTCAGGGGTGTGGGATTACAACATAATAACCCTTTGGGCTTTTTAAGACAAAAGCCTTAAAAGAATTTTCTTTCAGGAATGAGAAACCTAGTGAGATTTTGTTTTCGACTTTAGCCGTTGCGCTTTTTTAGAAGGGGTAAATAGACCTATTTGCCCACCTTTTGAAACCAATATCTTAAAGCCTTTTATCTCCCACTTTGGTCCCATGGTTTTTTTTTTCCCTCCTCTCATATCCTCTATTTGAAAAACCAATGCATTCTCCCCTTCTTTCACATTATGTCACATTCTCTCATATCCTCTATTTGAAAAACCAATGCATTCTCCCCTTCTTTCACATTATGTCACATTCTCTCTCTAAAAAATGTGAGAAGAGACAATAATATCACATTCTCTCTCTAAAAATGTGAGAAGAGACAATAATATCACATTCTCTCTCTAAAAATATGTGAGAAGAGACAATAACATCACATTATCTCTCTAAAAAATGTGAGAGGAGACAATAATAGGTCTGGGCTTGAGAGAAAGACTGCGAATGGGGCAAAATTGAGATGGCGCTCCAGAGAGAGGATATGAATGGAGGTAAGAAATTAGTCGGGTTTCTAAATTGAGAATGTGATTGGAGGCAAAAATGAGATTAGAATTCTATAAAAAGAACTACATGTTTCTATGCGGCCAGCCCGCGTATGTAGAAATGCGGGCTTGACAATAAATAAGTTTTTGAAATATAATTTGATTCTAATTTTTAGAGAATACATCATTTTTAACAAGGAGATCGTGAATATGAAAAAAAAAAAAAAAGCATTTGAAATCTAGAAATAATAATTATATTAAGAAAGGACTATTAATTACACTTGTTTTTAATGGACCACCTATTTGCGTCCACCTTTAAGATGGATGCTTTATATTTCTAGACCGCATATTGTAGAAATGTGATCCAACCCGCATAAAACAATTTTCTTAAAGAAAATATGAGATAAGACGAGAATTGGGTTGGGCTTGGAGATAGAAAATATGACAATAAAGAAGAACATGTTCATTGTTTAGAGAGAGAATGTGAGAAAAAAAGGAAATAGGGTTGTGTTTTTTACGGAGAGAATGTGAGAGAAGGGCTTTAAAAATTAGATTTTTAGAGAGATGGGAAGAAAATATGGGGGAAAATAGTCCATTTGCCCCTCTATAAGAAGAAGAGAAGCCAAAGTCAAAAATAAATTTTTAATAATTCTAATGTCTTAAAACAAGAATCTAGTAAGGCTTTTCTAGTTAAAAGCCCTATTACTTTTCATCAATTTTGAATGGGGGCCTCGACCAATTGAACGGACACATAAAGCAAGCACTAGTTGTGACAAGACTATAGTGGAAACTCACGGCAAAGAATAATAAGGTGGGGCCGACACACACATCAAGGGATAAATTATTGAATAATATATTATTTAGATTAATTTTATTGAAACAATGAATTATCAGTTATAACTAGTATTGAAACCTGCCCAAAACCATGGTATAACAAGAAAATTATTTGGCAAGATCATGGTTAATAAATGGTTTATTGTGGCATTTTTTTAAATTGCCGGAATGGATCATCCCAACTAATCCAGAGTCCCTGCAGAATTGGGAGTATACTGGTTCAACCTAGAAAGCCATGTGTTTAGATGTAAAAACTTTACTTTTAGATTGAATTTAGACTTAAAATGGCAGTACAGAGGATTTCATGCTCAAAAATGTAAAAAATTTGTTTTTTGTTTTTGTCTAGAATATAACTCCCCGAGTTAGAAGAGCCGGCTTACTTGGTACTGTAAGTCGGGTCGAAATTGGCAGGTGACTAGTTCGACTACCCAGGTTTTTAGAACACTTTTGATGGATAAGGAGATGTTGAATTTCAATCCCATTACCCGAATATGCTTATAATAAATAATAAAAAATAAAAAATAAAATTTCTTTTTGATGGATAAGGACTTGGTGGGTAGGCAAAGATTAAAAACTGTGACACTCTCATGGACTGACTAGCCTCCCATCCTTAAACTATTGAGAAATCAAAGGAGAAATGTGAAATGAAAATAAAAAGTTTTTTTATTTGGTGTTGTCGTCCCAAACTTTTATTGTGAAAGGTTTGAACAAGTGATTTTCGTTGGAAACACCTTTCAGCTGCCACTTTTTCAATGGATGCCTAAAACTATGGACTCCCCACACTCTACGATTGATTGTGTTTAGTGGGTTTGAAAATGTAAAAGCTAATTTGATGGATGATGGCTTTCTTTTCTTTTTTTTGGGGTAAGTCAATAGGGATGATCAGCTCCTACCCATTTTCTTAAAAGGAAATAGTACATATAAGGTGTCAACCTTATACTGTACGAGTAAGGTGCATCTAGAAAGCCCACTTGAGAAGGTTGTTCCTATGCTGGAAAATCGTCAAATCGATCATCTCGAACTCAAGATTCATAGATTGGAAAAAAGTAGGATTTTTAATCCTTAAAATAGTTCATCTTCTAAAACATTATCTGGACCGTACATTTTCAAGATTTTCAAGTGTTTATAGATCTTTTTGATCGTTACCATTTGTGGAGCTTTAAAGTTCATAATTGGGGGCAACAATAGATTCTCATATCATTGCAGAGCTTTGTGGCATCAAAGCTACATTTTTTACATAGGTTTGAGGTGCAACTTACTTTAATAGTATAAGTTTTACACCTTATACAAACCTCACCTTTTTTTAAAAAAATCAATATCTTTTGAAATAGCCAATTTTTAAATCTATTAGTGAAAATGGAGGTCAAGACTTTCAACTAGAACTCAAGTGTTAATACAACCACAACCCAACCCTCCTGGGTTTAGGTTTCTATAAGGTTGCAACCTTAAGCAATCCAATTAAAGCGCACCTCCAAATTTTATCGTAGCGTATAATTTTGGTATTAAAAATTTTAAGATTATCTCAAAATATATTTTTATATCTAATTATAAAATTTGAAACTCTAAAAATGATTAAAATTAAGTAGATCTATAAACATATGAAAATCTTGAAAATGGACGGTGTAGATAATGAGTTGTAAGATGCACTATTAATGGGACTCAAAGTCTTTTTGTGTTTTCATATTTATACATCTTGACATCGAGATGATCAATTAGAGAACTTTTCAACATGCCAGCAAATTTTTTCATATCGATTTTTGAGGTGCATCTTTAATTCTACATTTTAAGGTTACAACCTTACACAAACGTTTTCCTTATGATTATGATGCTCTGGTCAACTGAAAAAGCAAAAGCTAATGTCACCGGATGCCAGCCACTAGCCAATGTCAACAAGGTTTAGTACAAGAGCACGTATTGCAAGCTTTAGCATGAGCAGACCGTACACTTAACTCTTTGGGTGAATTAACAATGCGTTCCAAATTTTGGAATCCAGCTAGAAATCACAAAATGTTTATTTAAGCAAATCGAATTATGAGTTCTCAAAAAGTCGGATTTAACAAAACAAAAATTGCACAATATTTAAGGAATTTATTTTTTTCTTCAACATTTAAAAAATGCATATTGCTTTTTCTCAAAGTTGGCCAGATTAAAGAGGTTACATCCCCAAAATTAGAGTACCTAAAAATATTCCTAAATTGAATATTACCTCGGCGACAGTGAATAAAAGAAATGCTCCTGCACAAGCACAAAATCTTTCTGACTTAATATAATGCATAGCATCATTTTCCTTTTCAGGGGTACATGGTCCAAGTAACACCAAAAGATGTCTCCCCATCTACTTTCAATAATGGAAGTTGGAGATCACCCATGTGTACTATGATGAACATTCACATCTTTGGACAAGCCCAATCTAGTGTACCATATATCAGTTGCAGGTGTTTTGTTATACTTTCCCTTTCACTTTTATTTGGTAGGTCTGTTTCAATTCAAACTTTTGACATTAAAAGCACTGCAACCATGCCCTAATAATTAAATCAAGATCCCAAAGCCCAAATTCCTTTTTCTTTAAAAGCTACAATCTTGCTCTTATGTAATCATAATCCCCTTAAGTCTCCTTACTCTCTAACCCCCGATATCGAATTTGCCTGATATAATATGAATGAAACGAAATGGCCCAGAGCCTTGGCGGTATTATTGTCGAACCCTATGGTGAGGTCTCGAACACTCACCAACGGGTAAGGATCCAAAATCCCACTGACTTACCACTTTTACTCACCCAAGAAAAAGATGAATGAAATGAAATGATTCGGTTCGGTTCGGTTTGAATGAAATGAACCTTTTCAATATGTAGGTTTTCTGCACTCGGTTCCTTGAACCTTCAAAAGAATAACACAGGAAGATAAACCATACAAGTAATACACAAAACAATGAACATGGTACTGAAATGAAGATTAAGACCATGAACATCACATAAAACTCTACCTCAAGTTACATATCAAGATGATAAAAGGTGAGTACATGGCACGTGTAAGGGATGCATTCCCAGCATAAACGCTTAGACCCCTCCTCCTAAATACTGTTGTTAGCATCAACCGCGAATGCGTCTCTTACAACCCATGTTTTCACACACAAGAGGGAATAAAAGAGTTCAAACTTCAAACTAAGAAGAAGAAAAAGAGATAAAACCCAATAAAAGGAGAAAAAATAACAAAAAAAAAAAAAAAAAAACCCTAAATCATCCTAAAATCGGACCATCTTCACTCGATTCCCCACAATGCAATGTCACTCTCCCAGTTCTGAGGCTTCCATTTAAGCTAGAACTCGGGAGAGGGCAACTGCAAAGCTTGATTTTTCTTCTTCGTCTTCTTTTCTCATGAAAGGCGACTGTTATTTACACGAACCCCACGTTTGGCATGGCACTAGAAAACCACCACCTGCATCTTCAAGTTGTTGGCTAAACAACATCTCCATTTCTTTGTGATTCAATCCAAAAACCTGTAATTTCTTCATGAAGCTTCAAAGGAAAAAGTGAGACACAGGCAGTAGATGTATGACAAAGGTTCATATATAGGAGAGGAATGTGAGGTTAAAGGGGGAAAAGAAAGTGGAGGAAAGGGTAAAGTGGAAGGAGACAAGTAGGGTCATATTTAAAGAAGAATTCGTTGCTTTTGGCCTTTTGCACCTGGATTTTTGAGATTCTCGATTCAAGTTTTCCATTTGTTTATTTTTTTCTCTTTTGGGTTATAAACGGTGATAAGCTCGGGATTCGAACCCGAGACCTCATTCCAGGTCGGGTTCCACAAAGGCATGTTTGTGGGAAATGCAAGACGCATTTGCTCGACTCACGAAGCAAAGGAGAATTTTGCAGAGTTATTAAATAGTTCCTGAGAATATCACGATGATCCAAGTTAACCACTTATTTTACTCAGACCCAAAATGCCCTAACCAAGTTATGCCTTGAAATAATAAAAAAAGAAGTTTTGAATAGGGACGGCAATGGGCCCGGCGGTTGCCCGATGCTAAAAAGTAGGGCCTGTGCCAGGAACTGTGGCCTAAGGGCCAATGCCAGCCCGGTTTGGTACAACCTGGCCATCCTTTTTTTATATTTTTTTTTTTTTCATTTATGTTTTGCCAGGCCAATCCCTAACAGGGTCACGTAGGAGTGGCAATTGACTCAACCTGATCCAGGTCTCATCGGGTATACCCGACACGGTTCCGAGTATGGGTTCAACATTTGGACCCGATGGGTTGGGTCCGGGTCCAAAACCTTGACCCGAACATTATTCGGGTCTAAGTCCGGGTCCGGTTGAACCCAACTCGTACCCAACATACCTGTAAATTGCTGGAGCTAAATAATTCAAGCCTTATTCGTTTGGGCGTATTGAAAATCGTATATAATAAGAACTCGTAGTCATCTTTAGCTATTAAACGACTAATTAGACAACTTAAAATCTAATGGCGGGTGATTGTGACCTTGTTGCCAATAATATGCATATACGATGGTAAAAAAAAAGGTAAATAAAGAAAAGAAAAAAAGAAGCTCATAGAGAAGGTAGCAATGGACTTGACTAGACCCAAACCCGACACATAACCTCGGACTTGACTGGTACGGGTATGGGTCCAACTTTGGACTCGACGAGTCAGGTCTAGGTCCAAAACCTAGATCCGAGTAATATTCGGGTCTGGGTTCGGGTATGCCACCCCTAGGGCCAGGGCTAGTCCTGGGCCAGCCCTTTGGGGACAAGAGCTTGGCCGCAGCCAGGGCTCGCCTGCCCCGGCCCAGCCCATTGCCACACTTAATTTTGAAACCATGTTCAAAAGTTTTGGGTAATTTAATTTCTATTCAATGCATTATTTTCGGGGCACAGTGCAATGAGATCCTTTCTTTCACTTTTGACACACAAAGATCACATACAGCACTAACCATCCGATGTAAAAATTCACGGCTAGGGCATGCCAATTTTTCGAATAAAGTCCAGCAAGAACTTCAGCTCGACAGTGGCCAATTCAACTTCTATTAACATCTCACTATTGGTATGATTATAACCTTTTTTGTGTCAAAACTAAATACCTTTATTCTTTACACTTTGTCGATGTTTTGTTTATTCTCTGATTCATTGTGGTTGATCGAGCGAAAAAAAACGAGCATAAATTTTTTACCATGACTCTCTCGTATACCTAGGACTCTTGCGTGCGAGGACACCATGAAAAAATCTTTGGTTTTCACAAGATTAAGGGAACGTTGTATGATATATACCAAAATGAATGACAAGACTAGTTGAAAATGTTAATTATCGAGTTGAAAACTACGTCTTATGTCCATATTTTAGTTTTGAATAACAAAATTAGACATTATTACTGTCAGAGCTTTTTCCTAACGTATTGAGTTCGGCTGCATTACTCATGGTCCTCTTTTGGATTCATAGAAAGTTTTGATAGAGTTTTACGTTCGCTACTTAACTAACTCAACCCACCTCCTTTACTTTACTTAAGCTTGGAACGGGTTAAGCAAAAGTTTAAAGTCCTTACCTTTCTTAGACCAAACAGCAAAACTAGTTTAAAGAATTAAACATGTATTTATTCTTATTTTAAATATTTTAATTGAAGATACAAGGTTTGAAAAACTAGCGATCTGTATTGGAATTGGCTTATTCAGATTGGTAATCAATCAGTTCAATCCAAATGTCAAAATATATCAAGAACAGATCGGCTCCCCCCACAATCAACTTGTTTGATCCGGTACCTAATGTTTTAGAACCGGTCGATTCTGTCGTAAAAACGGTACGGGCGGCTTCAACATTTTCAAGATCTTTTATTTATTAAATCACTGATCCGGCCGGTTCCGAATGATTCAAATCGCTTTTGCGAAAGAACCTGCTTGAGCCGAACTAACCCCACTTTATTTTCTGTAATTTTTTAATTTTTCTGGATCGGTGATCTGCTAAACCGGTTGGAAAATCAAGAGAGCGTCTTGATGCGGGAATGACGCTTTTAATACGTCAAAATGACCACCAAAATTGACGCTTGGGCATATGCTTAGGTTAAATCCAATTTATTTTTACCCATTATTCTTCAACTTTGTTGAAATCGCGTGTGGAAAGGATAGAGAATAAGAGCATAAAAAAAAAAAATAATCAATCATTGGATACTCAACGGGAGCTTTCGTTCACGTGCCACAAAAGGGTCCCACCGCTTGCCACGTGTTAATATCCTGTCGGTCTGAGAGGAACACGAAGCGGCGCGTGAGCCTCGATTTTTACACTTGTGGCTGAGGCGGGTCCCACTGTCCTTTAGTGGCAATATAATTGTTTTATTCGTGTTTTTAACAACCAAAGTCGAGATACGCCTTTTTTTAGCATTAAAACAAATCTAGGTTGAAAAGAACGGTGCTTAAGCCTTTGCTTCTTATCCATTCTCTATTAAAAAAGTCGAGATATTATTTTCTAGTGAACCTTTCAAATAGGGCCGCGTATTTACTTGGGCCCCGACCGCGCACGCAACCCAGTCCCGATCTCTGTGTACGAGTCTACATAGTAAGTTGGGTTGGGACCGGGTACTACTGAACCTATCTTGAACCCAAACGGGTTATTTTAAACGATTAGATAATATTTTTTATATATAAATGTATAAATGTATAGTAATATATGTATTTTTTTATCTTCGAAACTATTTTGTTTAGAAAAGAGGTTATATAGAACCGAGGATCTAAACAATCAAAGTAGAGCCCACCTCAAAAATTTCACTAGAAGAGGTTGTTTTGATGTCCAAATATCCTCAAATTGATCATTTCGAGATCAAGATGCAGGACATAAGAAAAAAATGGATTTCAAGTCTTGGAGGTAGTGCATCTTGTAATGCATTTTTGGACCATCAATTTTCAAGATTTTCAAGTTTTCATAGATCTGCTCGATCTACACTATTTTTGTAACTTTAAATTTTATAATTCGAGATGAAATTATATTTTAAGGCTATAAGAAAGATTTCCAGTATTGAAAACACATTTCTCGACACTATTTGAAGGCACGTTTTAGTTTGATTGTTTAGAACCTCGGCTCTATATAAACCGCACTCTTTATATCCTTACCCACCTTTTTATCTCATATTTTATTTGCAAATCTTCTTATTAGTCTTAAAATGAGAAAATAGATGAATTGTTGCCCAAATTTTATTATTAGAAATTTTTTAGTATATAATTTTAGCTAATTTTTTAATTTTTATACAATATTTTTATTTTTTCTTAATCTGTCGGGTCTAGGTATGGGTCTTCCAAATAGATTCCGGATCTTGGTCTAGATCCAGACATTTTGGGCCCGATCAAGTTTGGGTTCGGGTCTAGGTCCATGTATGGTATTTGCTCTAGGTCCAAGTTGTTGTGAGTAGATTCTCCAAACCCAATGGGTTGATTTTTTTGTAAATAAAATACGAGAAATAAAATATAAAACACATACGACCAGAACACAAATATGTACGTGGTTTACCCTAATATTATGCCACGTACTATTATGCAAACAGAAATCTATAATGCAAAACCACGTACTATTCTGCAAACAGAAATCTATTATGCCTTGCATCAAAGATTTTGGAACAAACCTCGACAGAAACACAAGTCGAGCAAACCCTTTCAAACCACTACCTCTTCATTCTCTTTATTTCTAGCAACCATTACCGACAACTCCATATAGAGACACAATTGCAATGAGAAATTGAATTTCTCTCTAGCTAAAAGGGAAACAACTCAAAATCTCAATGGAGAACCGCTTCTTTATAAGAAACAAGGCTCTCAATCTTCGAGAATCTACAAGCGGCACCATTACAATGTTTCTCTCAAACAGAAGCTCTATTATGCCTTAAGAGGAAACCGTATCTTATGCATAGGAGACTCTGCCCCCCTTTCTCTCTAGGGGAACCACCATTCCTACGTGGTGATCCAAATAGGGCACATGAATTCTCTGCACTTTCATCCCACTTATATAAGATTAGGAGTCCATACTAAATAGGAAACTTCCTATAGATCTTTCATATATCTCAAAATTAGGAGATATATCCAAGTGTCCTAATCTTTTAGATTTCTATTTCCCTTAAGAAACTTATCAATATCAATCTCAATCCCACATAATATGAAAATATCTCAATCTTACATGGGAATATCTAACTCCCACATAATATGATAATATCTCAATCCCACATAACATGGCACTTTCTAATGTGGGTGATTTTGGATAGCACAAATCCAACAATCTCTACCTTGATATCAAAATCACCCGTTCACGATGCCAAACATCAATTAGATAGCTTTGTAAATTATTTATCTTTTGCCGAATAGATTTCTTCATAACTCTTTCTGAAAAATAGTGTTTGCTATCAAAAATCTCTACCTTGAAGTTTGTATTCGAAATCTTTACTGCCATACCGAAAACCTTAAAACTAAGCTCTGATACCACTTGTTGTGCGTGGAAGCTCTAAACCTAATGGGTTGATTTTTTGGAGAATAAAGTACAATAAATAAAACATAAAATGCATACCACAAGAACACAAATATTTATGTGGTTTACCCTAGAAGGCTTACATCCACAAGCATGACAAGCTGAAATCCACTGTGCCAATTAAAGTTACATCAAAGATTTTGGAACAAACTTCGACAAAAACCTAAGTCGAGCAAAATCTTTTAACTACTCTCTCTTCCTTCTCTTTACTTTTGGCGACTATTACTGACAACAAAAGATAGAGATGCGAAAGCAACGAGAAACTGAATTTCTCTCTAACTAAAAGGAAAACAACCCAAAATCTCTATGGGAATTGATTCTCTACAAGAAACAAGCATCTCAATATTTGAGAATTTGCAAGAGGCACCATCACAATGTTTCTGTTGAAAGGAAGATATCTTTTATTATATATATATATATATATATAGGAGTCCATACTAAATAAAAAACTTCCTATCGATCTTACATATATCTCAAAACCATCAGACATATTTAAGAATCATAATCTTTTTGGATTTCCATTTATCTTCAGAAACTTATCAATATCAATCTCAATTCCACGTACTATGGGAATATCTACTCCCACATAATATGATAATATCTCAATCCCACATAATATGAGATTTTCTAATATGGGTGATTTTGGATAACACCAAATCCAACACGGGTCCCATGAATGGATTTTGGATCCGGGTCTAGGTACGGGTCCGATTCAGGTTCTGGTCCAGACGGACCCGTACTCTACCTGACCCGTTCACATCCTTAGTTTCAACCCTGGTTATCAAGACCAGATCGAGGGAATGGTCCGACCAGTCGGATTGCTATGCTGGGTAAAGGACGATGATTGTGTTAAAAGTTAGTCAGAATAAAACTTTGCCACATTTTTTTATGAATCCCGAATGGCAGAAAAACATTCATGTAGATAGTTGGGATAAAGCTTAGAGATGATGATGACGATGACGATAGCATTTTATATTTTTAAACTATTATATCTATTGTGTTTGTATATTGTGAGAATATTTATCTTTGTTATAAAGACATCACAATTGCTATTAATCATTAGACATGAAATTAAATGACTTGGTGTATGTCACAAAGTTTAAGAATTGTTTTTGTGAATTTTGAATAATCAATGGCATACTCACAGCCACCTGATTTGAAATCCAATGAACAAAAGTGATTATGCCATCTTTGTATTAAGAATAAATTCTCTTTGTATACTTTTCTATATCTAGTTGTCTTTTTTATTATCTAAAATATAGTCTAATTAGTTCAACTAGTAGCCGGCCCAAAGTTGATCACACTAGTTTTAACTATATAAAACTGTAGTCTTCCATGTAAACGTGGGCTACCTTCAAAAATAAATTTGGAAAGATCATTTGCATTGCGTAGTCCTCAAATTTTATTTTAAGGGTCTTTAGAGCAAAGTTACTTGCATAGGGATGGTCTTTTTACCATACATGTTGCATGTGTGTAACATGTTTTCTTAACCGGCTATCCACCGCCCATGGTTCTACATGGAAGGTGATGAAGATGATAATTCTAATTTCCCATAGGTCTAGAAAACGAGCAATCCCTTATCTCCCGTCTGCCAACGAGGATGGACAGTGTGCATTGTATACTGCAAACCTGTTGTATGTTAAATAATAGAAATTATATACAATAAGACTATTTAATTTTGGTTGAAGGAGTTGCAAGCATTATCAACTATTAGATGCAAACTTAGATAGTTGAAAATGTGTTATTGATAGGGTATGAAGTTCAAAGTATATTTTCAAGAATTATAATGTGTTTCGAGTTGTTGAATTTTACCTTCAACAATTAAAGGGATTGTGAACTTCTTGTACGGAAACTCAAAAGTCTTGTACTATACAATCTTTGAGTAATATGGTTTTGCTTAGTTAAAATGTTTCTTTTTAGACTTTCTTCTTCATTGCACATTCTAACCGTAATTTTTACAATTTAAGGAGTTTAATGTTTGTTTTTATAATATATCGGTGATGTTATAGAATCATGCTAGTAAGGCTTTAACCATTGAGTATTCTATGAGACAAATTACTTTTTGGAAAAGTATCGAATGAGACCATTTACTTATAAACTGGGACTATTTACTTTGGGTACAAGGTGGCCACATTAATCTTGACCGTTGGATGTGAAATTAGATGGCTACAATTATTTCATTAACCAAGCTCAAATTTCAAAAAAACGTTTTTTGAATTTTGTGATACATACAAGCTATCAAATTTCACATCGGATGGTTGTAAGTAGTTGTGACCAACTTGTCAAGTCTCATTGTATGTAATCCCTTATTTTTTATACAAAGAGGTCGCAATTATTTTTAACCACTATATTGATGTGTGTCATAACATTAAGGAAATTTATTTTGAACTTTGTGCCTAATTAATGATATAATACCGACCAACCAATTTCACATCTCTAATAATCAATAATAATTACGACCTCCTTACATAAAAGTAAGTCTCATTGTATACATTTTCATAAATTTTTTACATTAAAAACTTCTAAATAAAATACCATTTACTCTTAATTAAAATACCATTCAAAGATAGATGTATTTTGGGTGTAGTGGGAAAGAATGACAAATGAAATAATTTTCTATGAGTAACAAAATTCCTCATCCCCAAAAATAATTTTTGCACTATTTTGGCAATATTTAAAGCTCAAAAGAATTTAAAGTAGTGAACATAGGAGTAAAAAAAACAAAAACAAAGGAAGTCCAAACCGGCCATTGTTTGACTAAAAGAGGGTGGGAAATTTGGTATGCACGGTGCCTGAGCTTAGTGGAGCGGTCACATCGGAAACAGCCACCGTGTTGACCGATGGGGAGCGAACCAACCCATTTTAGAGAGAGAAGGAGGGTCGATTTTAGAGAGAGAAAAGAAAGTAAGAGGAGATGTTTGAGAGAGACCCACACACTCATCGGATCCCGTTCGCTGAGCAAGAGGACAAGTCTGAGTGGAGAGATGACGGGAGTGCTCGCCAACTCTGCATTCATCTCTCCAAGTTCCTCCTGTCTCCTCACATTACTCCATGAGACTGTGACCCTCCAAATCAATTTCCTTCCCCTTATGTCTAAATCAACATGCCAGGCTTGGCAACAGTTCGGGTATGGATCTAAGTCCATCCAATGGGTTGGATTAGGTCGGGTTAGTCGGATTTGATCTAAATGGATCCGGATTAGACCAAAAACAAAAATATTTATATATTTAAAACTTATGTTAAGGGTGTGGTTTGTATAGAGCCGTGGTTCTAAACAATCAAATTAGAGCCCACCTTCAAATAGTATCGAGAAAAGTGGTTTGAATATTGGAAATCTGTGTGATAAGCTTAAAATATATTAGTAACTTTTATTATAAAATTTAAAGCTTAAAAAATAGTGTAGATCGAGTAGATCCATGAAAACTTGAAAAACATGAAAATTGACGGTCCAAAAATGTGTACAAGATGTATGATTTCCAAAACTTGAAATCTATTTTTTTCTCGTGTCGATGCATCTTGACATTTTGAGGACATTTGGGAATCAAAACAACCACTTCTAGTGAAATTTTTGTATTGGGCTCTAATTTGATTATTTAGAGTCTCGACTCTATATAAACTCGTCCCTTATGTTAAATATATATGTATTTTTTAAATATTAAAATTAAAATCATATATTTATATTTATTTAAATATTATTGAAATGATATTAAAATATTGTATATTTAAATAAAGTAACACTATTCAGGGTTGCGTCCGAGTTAGGTCCACCTGGATCTGGACTCGAATAGTATTTGGGTCCAAGATTTAAACTTGAACTCGACCTACCGGTTCTAATTTTTGGACCCATATCCGGACCCAGGTCAGGCATGGTTGTCATTTTTCAAGTCTGGTCTGACTCCATTGCCATCCCTACCCAACTATGGCCATGTCAGAACTGAGTGGGCCAAGGCTGAAGCGGTACAACACTAGCCCTAACTGGGTCCTTGTGCCACAGTTTGTGGTCTAGGCCTTACATTTTTAGGGCCAAGCCGCTCAGCACATCGCAAGCCCCAAAGAAATCTAGTGTTTAGTAGTCTGGCCTGCTTTAGTAAGTATGGAAAAAGTTTATATAAGGATGCATAGAATTACATATGCGCTTAAAAAATCCATCAAAAAATGTTGTTTTAAAGTCGAAAAAACCCTCTAATTGATCATCTTGACATCAAGATATATGAATATGACAAAAAAAAAGAACTTTGAGTATAAAAAATAGTGTATCTTACAACACATTATCTAGACCGGTCATTTTCAAGACTTTCATATGTTTATAGATCTACTTGATTTCAACCATTTTTGAAGTTTAAAATTTTATAATTAGATATGAAAATGGATTTTAAGATAATCCTAATACTTATTTACAACAACATTACATATTTTGATAAAATTTGCTGGTGCGTCTTAATTAGATTGTTTAGGGTTGCAACCTTATAGAAACCACACCCATTAAGTATTAACATAGACAAACTGGCCACCAAAACCATGGTCGGGCCTGGGCCCACTAACAACCGAGGCCGGCCTCTAGGGCCTCCCGATTAACCCTAAACGCCGTTACATGTGGACTTAAAGCTGTCTCCCACTATATCTACTTCTGGGCTTCAAGAAACGGTCCCTCTTCCGATTTATATTTGGTTTCTCTGACATTAAAGGGAGCAGAGGGCCCATGTGATCTTGCTTTCCATTTGCTTTTTGGAGATTTGGGCTGTAAATCTGGTGATGTATTTGTATCTTCAAACATCAAAATTTCGTTTATTTATTTTTCACTCCCACTCCGTCATCGTCTACTTTCAAAATGAAATGAAAATGATTGGCCAATCTTTCTTCCCTAGTGCGCCGCGCATGCTAACTTTTGACTCTCTCTTCTCCTCACGTGCTTTGCAAATTGATAAATATTTATGTTTTCAAAGATCAGTGACACAAAAGCGGGGTGAACTTTTAGAAAATAATGCACCTTAGGGATATACTTTAAGCATGGAAAATGAGCAGTCACGTTTCTTTGGACTCGGCTAAGAAGATTAGGAGGACAAATTCCTAAAAATGCAACTCCGGCAAGTGTTTTTATTGAGTAATTTATGTAGGACACTAAAACAAATACGAAAATAAGAATGGACTCATTTTTTCTTGAAAATTATTCATAGTTTTTTATTTTCTCTAGTTTGCCTCTAAGACTAATGTTATCAAAATCAAATCGGTTTTTGTTTGTTTGTTTATTTATTATTTTTTAAAAACATATGGTTGCGTCACTGTAGCCTAAGGCCATAGACCGAGCGGTTCGAGGTTTGGGACCTCCGAAATGTGTCACTGTAGCCTAAGGCCTCTGACAAAGTAGTCTAAAGTCCCAAACCGTGTCACCTTGGCCTAAATCCACATACAAAGCAGTCCAAGGATCCGAATCTTGGACCACTGTCACTGTGGGCCACAAATAGAATAGTTTTGAGGTGTTGGACCTCAGACCGGAGTCAATGTTATTTAAATTGAGAAAAAAAAATTTGGTGTTTCCATATTTTCCTATTTCTTTTAGTGTCCATAAGCAATTACTCCTTTTTATTTGGTGAAAGAAAAAAAAGGTTTAACATTGATTGTCTGTTTTAGACAACAAAAAAATTTTATGTTAGATCGAGGCCCCTTTGTTTAACAGTCAAGTTTTTTTATAATGTCTCATTGTCACAAGATAAACAGTTTTAGAAAAATTTATTCTTGAATTTGAATGGTATTGGTTCATCTGCCTATAAAATGGTTGGTCAACGCTCACCGAGTTCATAAAACCCATATTTCTGATTTTCCATAGCATTTTTATTGGGCTTCTTTTGTAGACCAAGAGAATGTGTGCTTTTGTGGACCAAGAGAATGTGTGGTCTTGATCCTTAGGTTGTGCCTTTCAATCACCCTCATATGGAAAGCAGGGATAATAGTGGGATAAGAGGAACGTGTTAGAGAGACTGGTACAGGTAAAAGGGAATGGGGGGAGAGATTCCTAGATGAGTCCTATCGGACCCAAGGGAAAGCGTTCGATGATGAGTCAAGTATCCATTGCAATTTTATTACAGTAATTTAAAAACAATTACAGTGAATCAAGGTTGTCAGTATCATGTCAACCTACGATGTTAAAAAATATCTTGGTTCTTAATTAATATCATAGATCAACTGATAAGTAGTAGTATTGTCGAGCACCGATTTCTGACTCTATTATCACCAAAGGGCTGACTTACCATTTTTTTGAGAATGGGCCAGGGCCTTGGTGGTAGTGCCAATGAGCCTTATGATGAAATCTCTGACTCCATTGTCACCAAAGGTAAGGACCCAATTCTCAAATGATTTACCCTTTCTTTTTTGGAAAATGTCTCTATACTTCCCCTACAGCATAGATGATCTATGCCTCCTCTACCATCCAGTCGTCCAATTTTGATCAAGAGAGCCACTCACCGTTTGACATTAAATCAAACGTCTCAAAGCATTTTATTTTTATTTTTTTTATACAAATTATATGAATATGAAATTTGGTATGTGCCATCTTCTCATTAGGGCGCACTAAAAAAAATATTAAAAATAATTTTTTTATAAAATATAATGACCAAAATACCCCTTAAAGCTTTCAGGGTTATTTTGGTCATTTTATTTTATTGTAAATATATTTGTATATTTTTCAATAGTGTGAGTTTAATAGAGAATTGGACGTACAAAATTTGATGTTAAAATAGTTTGTAAACAAAAATTAAAAATAAAATAGTGTAGAGACGTGACATTGTGATTGAGGCAATATTAACCCTCCATTCAGAATAGACGGTTGGATAAGGAGAAATATATAAGTTTTATGCTATAGGAGAAGCATAAAAAGCTTGCCCTTCCTTTTCTTTAACTTACCCAAAAAGAAAAAAAAAAAAACAGGGAATGTGCGCCCCATATTAGGGCGAAACAAATGCACTTGGGAACCCCGAAAATGGTGGGGGGTGGTATGGCGCTCAGTGGACCAATTTATTTCCTTTTTTAGTAATTTCCAGGCTAATTAAGATTTTCAATCGATCAATATAAACTTAATAGAAGAAAAAGAAAAAAAGAAATACAAGCCTTATGGTTTAAGATTGGGGAATTCTTTCATACAACAATTGTATGATAATATAATAAAATACTATTAAAAATTCATATTAGTGCCATTTGTTTTACCCCAAATTTTAAAGGAAAAAGTTTATATAAAGCTGAGGCTCTAAACAATCAAATTTTAGCCTACCCCTAAAATATCATTAGAAGAGGTTGTTTTGATGCCCAAATATCTTCAAATCGATCATCTTGACATCAAGATGCATGGACATGCGAAAAAAATGGATTTCAAGTTTTGGAAATAATGTATTTTGTAACACATTTTTGGACCGTCAATTTTTAAGATTTTCAAGTTTTCATAGATCTATCAATCTACACTATTTTTTAAGCTTTAAACTTTATAAATAAATGTAAAAATATATTTTAAGGCTATCACAAAGATTTCCAATACTAAAACCACATTTCTCGATACTATTTGAAGGTAGCTCTAATTTGATTGTTTAGTGCCTAGGCTCTATACCAACCGCACCCAATTTTAAATATAGACTCTTTTTTCATTCTAATGAATAATAACAAAAAATTGAAAGTACACACTAGAAAGTATTTTTTTAGCCCAGTTAACATAAACTGTCCATTTTGTTAAGATGCTTAGATCTGTTCTTATAAAGATATTTTTTCTTTTCAAATTGTTTAGATAGCTTTGTTATCATTACATGAATAATGTTGAAAAAGGAAAAATGGTTTTGCGCTTGTAAAAGTCGAGATCTTAAAATTCACCGAATGGATGGTCTAGCTTTATTATTGGACGGGACTCATTTTAAATATATATAAGATGCAACTTGAATTTTTTTTTTTTTGAAAATTAAGTATTGGAATGAAAAGAGGGTAAGTGCAATGTTTGAGGTCATACAAATGGTACATAAATAAAAAAATATTAGTAAACGAAATTGGTTGTGGTTCAAGGGGGTGAAATTTGGGGCAAAAGCGTAGACCAACTAAAAAGTTAGGTAAACTAAATAATCATGAATATTATGAATTTGGCTCAAAATTACAAAGTGAAAATTTTGGATACGTAACGAAACATAAGACAAAATTATGATTTCCAATTACCCCTACAATAAATAGTAATGAATATACCTACTTGGCATCTACGTGACAAATTTTTGGTTTAAATTTTCATTAAATGCAACTACAAAGCAAACTCAATTGTCATTACACGAAACATGTAATAGTTTTATTCGTAGCAATCAATGAAAAACGTAATACTAATTACATTGCTTATATCAACAAATATCGATTATTGTAACCCAAGGTATATGAGTATTGTTTAAATGAACCAAAAAAAAAAAAAACCTTCACTATAAGATTGCAGTTGATTAAAATGTGAAGCAAGGGGACAACATTCTTTTTTTTGTATACACAATAAAATACGATGAACAAAAAAATTGAAATTACTTAAAAATCAAGTATTCGAACCTCACTCCGAATTCCCAACGGCCTACATTCTTAGTTGTGACTAAATCTTTCTTTGCCTTTCAATTAGAGAGAGAGAGAAGATTTTTTATTGAAAAAATTTCGTATAAACCTCTAATTCCTCATATTATTTCATGATAGACCCTCATTCAGATTTTTTTCAAGCACAATAAAGAAATCCTTAAAGATTCACCGTACCCCCTCATCTCTTATCTCCTTCTTTTATTCACTTTTGACTATAAAAATTTAGCCCAAACAAATATTTTTATACCATTTCAACTCAAAAACTTTTTAACGGTCTTTTTCTCTTTCCACCCATTTAAAAAGTTTTTGAGTTAAAATAATATAAAAATATTTGTTAGGGCTAATTTTTATGGTTAAAAAGTTAATAAAAGAGAAAAATAAGAGATGAGGGGGTATGATGAAATCGTTAAAGATTTTCTTATGTTGCTTGAAAGAAAAAAGGAAGGAAAGTCTACATATTATTTATTAGTTGGGTACTTATCATCTAACTCTACATATTATTTTTAGGTATATATCATTTTGGGAGAATATATTTTTTTGGAATATGTTTCTTTTGATATATATTTTTCAAGGGAATAGGTTGGCTCAAGTTATTTTTTATGAAATTTTTCAAAAAATAAAGATCCTTAATTTAATGTAACTTTTATAATGTGCTTATCTCAAAACCAAATTACAAAGATATCAAACCAATGAAAAGAATATAAGTTTCAAGAAAGTAGAGGGAATAAGTGTTTCAAAAAAGTTTTTGGAAAGTGAAAGAGCCGCTTCTATCTTGATTCCATATAAAAAAAAGTGAGTTTTCCAAGATCTTTTAAAATTATTAGTTTATAAAGGATTTCAAGAAATCGGAGATTTCTCAAAAAAAGAAGAAAAATTGATTAAAGAATTTCTGACTATGGTCATAACGCGTTAAAAATTCATTAACTCGATCAAAATACATGAATTAAAATTAGATTATATATTTTTGAATATTCATTTTACTCGGAAACTCTTTCAAACGATATCCTCAAAAATGCCCAAAGCACAAGTGTTTAGGGTTGGAAAGCCCTACTTGCTATTTTAGTAATTTGACCCATCGAAGAGGCCCCAACAAAATAATGGGAGTATTTTTACTTGTTGATAGTGGGTCAAATTACTTAAATTTGCTCGCTTTGAGGTTTTTCTATCCTATGGGCAACTTTGTTACTTAAGACGAGATTGTTGGAGGTATCTGAGTGAAATGAAAATTAAAAATATAAAAACGTATTTCTTATAAAAAAACATACAATTTTTTTTTATTTAGGCCTGGCCCAAAAAAATACTATGGATGTATCAAGCCTAATCCAAACCCGGACATTCAGGCCTTAAAATGAGGCTATCACCCAGCCTGAAATTGAACCGGCCCGCAAGCCCATGGCTCAGCCTGAACCCAAATAACACCCTAGGTTCGTAATGGGATAAAGCTGTTTGACTATTTCCGTTGACATCTACAATTTTTACAATGATAGTACAGATCACACGTGAATTTCAATTTTTAGGGGTGATCTACACCTTCCATTCTAAATGGATCTTGTTGATGACAGGGAACACAATCCAACAGCTTTGTCCCCCTGATGCACCCAAACCCACCCCTTTGTCAAAGACCGAGTGGCGTCACAACCAAGTTAGAAGCACATATCAATCACAAATTAACCATGTCCTACGTGAGTAGACTCCTCTTTACATGATGTGAAGGAAGTGTTAATCTATCTCATTAATGAATGACAGGGTCGTAATCCAGTGCTAGTCCTGGCTAAACAAGGTCCCGAGAGAGGTGGGCTGGAGACGGTCCTAACATTTCACTTATACACAAAGTGGCCGCTCTCACTTGAAATACATGAGGAAAATAGACCTCCATTATTACATAATAGTGCTACATGTAGTTCCCACTAACAACTACCAACACCAACAAACTTAAAATACACAAAAATAAAATAGCTTTTGGATAAATTAATTCGTGATATCACAACCTACCAATCTACCTTGCATCCCAAGAACCTACCATTCTTTTGACCAAACAAATAATGGACTGTATGTTAACTACCCCAACTTGTAACAACTACCAATATCCACAAAATTAGAAGACCTTTTGCCATCATCAAATGATAAGGGGTAATGAACTGAAAATTAATTTACAGCAAATTATGAAATTAAAAACTCAAAAAAATAGTACAAATTGAGTACACATGAAAGTCTCATAATCTATTATGAGATGTGCCATTTTTAGTGCTCAAGTAGAGGTCAAGATGATCAATTAGAGGGTTGTTTACCCTCGAAACAACCTTTTTCAATGGATTTTTGAGACATACATTTTTTCTACAATTTAAGGTTTAAACCTTATATAAACTTTTTTATAAATGGACTTCAATTCAACTTATCCATTTTCAAAAATAAGTGGAAGTATCTAATAAAACAAAAATTCAAGGATCCTAGTTTTGGAAAGTGCAATATTTCTACTGCTGTATTTCCTCTAAAACTCTTTAGTATCATGAATAATTCGGTTTTAGGCTTAAAAAATGAAGTGAAAAAAAAAAAACATTCTGATATCTAAAAGAGTGACATAATAAAATTATGAGTTGTGGCTATGAACACATTAGAGTCATTTAATGCCATGTTTGACAAATTCTTGTTAGTATTAAATGCAACAAGAATGCTTGCTTTGGAATCAATGCACAAATGACGTGATGGATTAGTTGAGAGCGTAGAATGAAACAACGCGAACAATACTAAACATAGTAACTAAATTAACAAATAATAAGAATTGTAATATGATTATTGTTAAATGAAAATAAAAAATAAAAAAAACCAGAGGGCCTCAGTATAGGTTTGCAGTTGACAAAAACACAAAACGAAAAAAATGTAACTATGTTCGATCTAAATTGTTATGTTTTATATACCAATTGTTATGTTTTATATACCAATGAGATAACCAAAAATTCAAAAATGTGAATTTTATAACATTTTGGCACACAAAAATAAAGCAATAAAATGCTAATTTATGCCGAACGAAATCTAAGCAAACCTTAACACCGCTGCCCAATATTTGGTTGTTATTGAATGCAATTCCTTCTCTTTATAGTGATGCTCTTAATTTAGCGAAAGAAAATCTCATTTGGTTTATATTTCTATAGCTCTTACCTATTATTTTGAGATATAAAGCTGCTTTGGAAGATTATTTTTCCTAGGAATACATTCCTCATGTTGCTTTAGTACAGTTGTGACGAGATTGTTGCTGAAAAATTTGATGAAATTTTTTATTTAATCAAGATTCTTAATCGAATTTCACTTTCAATGTTCTTATCTCAAAACCAAAATTCAAAGATATCAAATTAATGGAGAGAATAGAAGTTTCAATAAAGTCATGAGGAGATTCTTTTAAGAATATTTTTTGAAAAAGGATAAAAATAGACATAATTATTTCGTTACCATTATAAAAGTACAATATTATGAGAAACTTGTGTTTTAATCAGAGACTTACTAACAATGATAATGACATGTAGCACCCACTAATAACTACCAACACTGGCAAACTTAAGAGACTTAGTCGCAATAAATTAAAAAAGAAAATAAGAAAGAGGAGAAAGTAGCAGTTAGGATTAAATTTTTATCTCCTAATAAAAATGCCTTCAAAATCATGTTACAAATTTTGGGTTTTAGTTGAGAATGAGGCAAATGCCCAGATGTTCATGTTATTTAGTCCAATGCAGTTTTGTTGGAATACAACATTGCAGTATAATGGGAACAATCCAGTCGTCTTCACAATGCCATAAGTGGACAAAACCCTCATCATTAGGAAGGGGCAATGATTTTACGTTAGTGTTGTAGAGTAATATGATGCAATAACCTTAAAAAACCATTTTATGACCATTTATTTGATCAAAATTTTGAACACTCTTTTCATTCTAATGAACAATCACAAAAAAAGAAAAAACTTGAAAACATAACCTAGAAAGTATTTTTTTAACCTAATTAACATAGGCCGTTCATTTAGGTAAGATGCTTAGATCTAGGCTTTAGAAGGATTTTTTTCATTTCCAATTTTTTTGGATGACTTTATTATCATTGGATGAACAATGTTAAAAAAGAAAAAAATGATTTTGAATTTATAAAGCCTAAGATCTTGAAATCCACAAAATAAATTGTCTAGATTTGTTTTGGAGGGGACTCATTTTGACTATATCTAGGACTCAAATTGAACTTTGTTTTTTGGGGGGATTGATTATTGAAATGAAGAGAGTGTGTGTGTAAAATTTGGGGTCATACAAATATCACAAACATGGTTTTCTAGAAGTGTCATTGTATTATACTATAATACACCCGTTGCATAGAATC
>NW_006497815.1:137387-155066 GCF_000471905.2 Amborella trichopoda
CTACATATGCAGGCTTGGCTACATAGAAACCGTGTCTTTTATAAAATTAGCATGAGATATCTTAGGGTTGAGATAATCTTATAAAAGGAAGTCCAGAATAGATATCCCATTAAGGATAAATTCATCATTTATGATAAATACTAAAATAATTTAAATAGAGAAATCACATGCTCATTCCTATCGCCTAAATTTAATCCTACGGTACTTCTTCTTCAATGAGATCAAATATATATTAACTTTTCAAATTTAAGAGTTTTGCCATCTATTTTTTAAGAGACCCAAGGATTAAACAATTTTTAAGAGCATAAAGTCTCTATATTTTCTATCTTCCAACCCATTATTGACCTCAACAACTTATGAAATAACTCCCTTTCCTCAAAACCTAACCCCTCGTTGACCCGTTACCCTATGTACTCTCTCTCTCAACAACTTATTGACCTCAACAACTTATAAAATAACTTCCTTTCCTCAAAACTTAACCCCTCGTTAACCCGTTACCCTATATACTCTCTCTCTCAATTGTCTTTCCGTTTCTCTTGCTAAACTTTTTCATCTCTCTCGCCCCTCTCTCTTTCAAATGCCCAAATCGTTGAGACCTTTATATATCTTCTCTCTCTCTAATACCCAAATAGCAAAGTCCCACCCTCCCATCGTCTCTCTCCTCTATCTCTCTATCTCTCCCCCCTTCGAAGCCCTAGTCTAATTTTCTCAAAAGAAGCCTACAACTTCTCTGCACCTTTTAATCGTAGGTTGCTCTTGATCAAATCAACTAACAGAACCCTAGCCATCAGATCAACTCTAACTTCTCTCGCCTCAAAGCAGTCTTCTTCTCCCTTAGATTGGATTTTGTGTTTTAGACCTATTCTTTTATCATTGATTTATTTATCAATCGGACTTTGTTTAGCAATCCTTGGAGTATGTTTTTTGAGACTGAAATTTTGGACAAATTATCGAAAGAGAATGGGGATATGGTCTGAATTTTAGTATGTTAGTGCAATTTTTCAACCCATTTGAAGAAAGTAGAAATTTTGTTTGCATTACAAGCATGAAGTTTGGAATTTTTTATACCAAAAAGTCTCTCGAGTTTAGTCTGCATTTTTAGAATTTCAACCCAAATTTCAAACTTCAAGCTTATATTTCTATTTCACTATGCAGCCTAAACTCATAAGACTTTTTCGTGTAAAAAACTTCATGCTTGTATTTCTATTTCACTATGCAACCTAAACTCGTGAGATTTTTTCATGTAAAAAATTCAAAACTTCATGCTTGTACTGTAAACAAAATTTCAGTCCACTTTCTTCAAATGGAGCCCCAGAAATTGCACTAAAATACCAATATTTAGACCAAATCCTCATTCTCTTTCTATAATTTGTCCCAAAATTTCAGCTGCAAACACGATCTCAGAAAAATCTTCTCCAAGGATTGCTAAACAAAGCCCGATCGATAATTAAAAGAATAAAAACTAAATACATAAAAAAAGAATAGGTCTAAAATACGAATCCAATCCAAGGGAGCAATAATAGTAACTTATGAATCAGAAATTGAACTTTTTCTATGAATATGAATTGATTTTCCATAAAATTATAGAAATTCGAAGAATAATTGAATGAAAAAGACATAATTATCGTTAAAGAAGAATGCTTTGAGTCGAGAGGAGTTAGAGCTCATATGTTAGCTAGGATTCTGTTAGTTGATTTGAACAAGAGCAACCCGCTAGTAAAAGGTGTAGAGAAGTTGGAGGCTTTTTTTTTTAAAATTGAACTTGGGTTTTGAAGAGAGAGAAAAAGAGACGATGGGAGGGTGGATCTTTGCTACTTGGGTATTAGAGAGAGAGAGAGGAAGGAGATGTAGAAGGGTCTCAGCGATTTGGGCATTTGAGAAAGATAGAGGGGCGAGAGAGACGAAGTTTAAAGAGCGAGGGAGAGACGGAGTTAAGAGATACAGAGACACATAGGTTAATGGGTATACGGGAGATTAGGTTTTGAGGGAAGGGAGTTATTTTCGTCAAAGTGATTTAGGGGGTTTGAAGAAAGAAAACACAGAGATTTTGTGCTTTTATAAATAGTTTAAATGTTTGGGTCTCCTAAGAAATAAGTTGCAAAAATAGGGAGTATAGAGATAAATTTAAACTGAAATATGTTATATTTATAACAAAAATAGCAAAGTTGTATTTCAAAAGAAAAATGTCTTTCTTTTATATTAATTAATACGACAAATGTTTTTTTTTTTTAAAAAAGAAAAAAATCTCTTTTTACAGGACTTCATTGTTCATCCTTTCCTTCTGTAATTAGAATAATCTCAAATGAAATAATTTGTACATTTTAGGTATCCCTTTCGTTAAACACATGTCAAAAGCACTTATTAATTCTTTAAGATTTTATTTGCGGATCATTTTGCTGAATTTTCAAGAAACATTCACATATAATAATTAATATTCTTAAATAAGATTTATATGTTTAAGAATAATGTAGGACCAATATCTCATAAATTTTTTTAATGTGCATCATTTTATGCAAGCATTTCAAAAAAGAAGCAGGACAAAAAGGAATCCATATTTACAACTTTTAACCATCACTTATAATAATTTTCACACTTGTTGGCAAGTGAGGCTATCTTGATTACCTCTTGGCAACTTGGGATAACTTAAGTCCTTATTTGATTTGGTGAGCACCACACAATAATGATTCCAACAATCAAATAAAATATTCAAGAACAATATTGTGTCTGCAATATATTTGGGAAAAAACATAGAAATAAGAATACAAGTAATATGGGAAATAACGAAATCAAAACACGTTTAAAAGTAGAGAGGGACACACATTTACATCGTTCACCCAAGATGTCCTACTATCACAGACAAGAGAGCAATGATGCATCCACTATCCAATGAAGAACTTTTCAAGTTTGGGGTTTTGATGAAATTACTTCATGCATGGTAAAGAAAGCTCAAATAAAAATTTCTTACCACAATCCCACCATCAATCGAATCAACCAAATCACAACATGACTAAAAGTAGAGAGGGACATATACATTTACATGGTTCACCCAAGATATCCTACTATCACAAGCAAGAGGGCAATAATGCATCTGCTATCCAAGGAAGAACTTTAAAAGTTTGGGGTTTTGTTGAGATTACTTCATGCATGGTAAAGAAAGCTCAAATAAAAATTTCTTACCACAATCCCACCATCAATCGAATCCCCTCTTCATCTTCGTCGACCAAGATCGTCACCGTGAAAAAAATTCGATCTAATCTGGCTCAATATAAGGGCCACATTGGTGCTAAGGTTTGTACAAGAAACCCCTAATATCTACCTCCCAAAATTTCTCTACACTGATCTTTTTCTTTTCCTTATGTTTTCTCTATCTAAAAGTGTTTTTTATAGACCTGCATAAAAGGCCTATTTTATATGATAAAAATACCCTTTAACAAAAGAGAAAATACAAAATGAGTTAGAAAGCCTCCATAAAATGCATTCTTTTATTTGGACTAAAAATACCCTTGGCATTGCATTGAGGGAATGACATAAGTCATTAGGAGGTGATTTTTCATCACTTTCCCAACAATATTCAACTTTATGCAAAATCACATCCTTGTCCTGTCAACAATATTTGGTTATCCCCTTTTGAAGAACCTAAAGAACTTAACTAATTCCACACGCTTTTGAGCCCAATAGCTGACATAAGTATGCCTTGCTCATCTTCCTTAATGCTTGTTCTTTTTATGCAAACTCTACTTTCTCCTATACTCTCATTCTTGAGTTCTTGAGGCTATCTTGTCTTCACATATACTCTAGTGAATCTACACACCTATAAGCACAACCGGTGCTTGATCTCATATCACCGAGATCCCTTGCATAAGTCTCTCCCATGAAACCTTCTTCATGTTTATAACTTTGGCAATGCTTGCCCATAATTCTCAAACTTGAAGTACACGTTTCACTCCATTCCAACATTTTCTTTCTAGACTAAATACAAGCCATTCAAGAAAACTACAAAAAGTGAAATAACAAATCTTATAAATGTCATGGCAATAATCAAAATCAAGAGAAGTATGCAATGCTCTAATTACGACGGCCCTTCCTTCACCAAACATTGAACATTGGCCTAAAGGAAATTCACGTGCTATTTCCAGCTTCACATCCCCTTATTTAGTCCAAAATCTTCAATTTTTCCACCTCCCTGAAAAGCTTTATCAAGAACATGCGTTATGCGATCAAGATCTTCAGTTGTCAAGCCATGTCTTCCTTTTGAACTCTATCTTTCTCTACAACCAAATTTTCCCTATCACCTACGATCGTGCTCCCTAATAATTTATACAAGTTTCCTTCTCTGACTCCCTTCATTATAACTAGAGCCTCTTTTGAAACTTTGAGCACTCCACCTTGCCGGGTAAATTTGTAGCATTTTATGTCTAGAGAAGATGGTGAAATCAAGATCTTCTTCAAATCCGGCACATGCCTCACATTTTCAAATGTCTGAACCATCTCATTATACGTCCTTATGCAAATCATGCCCATTCCAATTGTCTTATTTATTGAATTATTTCCTATTGATGTTGAACCGCCATCGCATGGCTCATATGCATCAAACTACGATCTATGTGGATACATATGATGTGTGGCTCCACTATCAAGTATCCAACTTTAATAGTACATGGGATTACATCCCACCATCATCACCTCATCTTCAATGTAACCAGATATTGATTTTTAAACTTTGCGAGCCTTATTCTTGACCTCACATTTCTCTTCCATTCCAACACCGGAACACTTTGAGGAATTTTATCATTTTCCTTTCCAACAATTGTTCTTTATGTAGCCAAGCTTGCCATAAAACCAACAACTTTTATCTTAAGATCCCCTTGACTTTGATCGGCTATTTGAAGAATCTCTTAATGAACCAAGCCGTTCATCCAACCAGCATCTTGCCCTAAGTATATCCATCCTCGAACCCATCGAATCATCCATCAATGTTATCTTTCGAAGTTCATTGGTAAAAAAAGCACTACAAACCAATGCCAAATCAAGAGACTATTTTTTATTATTACTCAACGTAGTAACAATGTTATTATAGGATTCTGGCAACGTATAAAGCAAGGTGACCACCTTATCTTCATCTTCCATTCTTACACCAACACTTTTAAGCTAACAAATAATACTATGAAATTCATTCAAGCGTTCCAACACTTTTGCACCATCTTTCATTATTAAGGAATACAATTTTCTTTTTAAGAAAATTCGGTTTGTGAGAGATTTTCTTTGATACACAAACTTTTCAAATTTTTCTACATATGTTTTGCAACCTTTTCCCTAAAAAAAAAAAGAAATACACTTAATTTGCCAAATCCCAGTGAACAGTGGAATGTGCCTTTATATTAAGTTCATCCCAATCATCATTGATCATATTTATCGTTTTCTTCTCTTTTCCAAGTAGCGTCTTGTGTTGTCCTTGATGTACTAATACATCTTGTATTTTTAATTTATAAATTTTGAAATCACTTTTTCCATTAAACTTTTCCACCTCAAATTAGTGAGTTGTTATTTTTACAAAAATACTACACCATTCCCTTGACCTCTGATACTACTTGTTAGCAATCAAGGCTATCTCAATTACCCCTTATTAGCATCTTGGAATAACTCGAATCCCAACTTGATTTGGTGAGCACCCCACAACAATGAATCCAACAAACAAATAAAATATCCAAGAGCAATATTGTGTGCACAATATATTTGGGAAAAAAATATAAAAACAAGAGTACAAGTAATGTGGGGAATGATCAAATTACAACACAACTAAAAGTAGAAAGGGACACACAAATTTATGTAGTTGATCCAAGATGGGTTACGTCCACTGGCAAGAGAGCAATGATGCTTTCACTATCCAAGGAAGAACTTTACAAGTTTGGGTTTTGTAGATATTATCTCATACATGACAAAAAAAATTCAAATAGAAATTTTCTACTACAATCCCACTATCAATCGAATCCTCTATTCATCTATGTTGACCAAGACTGTTGCCTCGAAGAAATTTTGATTAAATCAGGCCCAATACAAGGGCCACAATGGTGCTAGGATTTGTATAAGAAACCCCCATCTGTACCTCCCAGAACTTCTCTATACCTTTCTTTTTCCTGTCCTTGTGTTTTTTTTCTCTAAAAATGTCTTTCATAGACCTCTATAAAATATCTATTTTTTATGATGAAAATACCCTTTAACAAAAGGAAAAGTACAAAATGGGCTATAACGACTTCATAAAAAACATTCTTTCATTTGGATAAAAATACCTTTGGCATTAAGGGAATGATATAAGTCATTAATAGGTGATTTTTGCATGACCTTCCTAACAATGAAGTATTTAGCATTTCCAGTTCCGCAAGCTACGGGTTCATAAGAATATGTTTGGTCTTTGAATCAAACATAAGGTAGGATTATTGTTTACTTTTGGTCTTTCAATCACAAAATATATTGTCGATTATTTTTTTCCTTTGAATATATTTTGTTATCTTTGATATCTAATTGTATATCCATGTGGAGTACACGTAAACCTACTAGAGAGAGAAGGATTTCAATTTATAGAAAATGGTTTGATAGGGCTGCAGCCCTATCAAAATAAGTAAACCTCACCTCATAATTTATTGAGAATTATAATTCAACCTTTATATCGATCATCATAGTTTGAACATTTCATTGTGAATAAAAATTAGGATTTATGGACCGTCCATTTCAACTAGAAAATAAGTGTTCATAGATCAGCAAGATCTGTACTATTTTTTTACTTTCAAATTTTTATTGTCGATGTTGGAAATTGATTTAGATCCATCATGGAAATTTTCGTTTCCGAAAGTGTTTTCTAGAAGAGGATTTGAGATGAGGCTTTATTTTATTTTCATAAAGCTTAGGCCTTGTACAAACTTCTTCCTTCAATTATTGCATCCAAATAGAGATTTCTTCAAATAATATCGTTTTTATTTATAATTCTAGGAATAACAACCGTCTATATATGGTTTCATACATAATGATCATAAGTCAATCCTTATTTTTGTTTAGATTAACGGTTAATCAGGCTTGGGCGTTTGTTCTCTTGTCGTGTGAGGCGCATTTCTTCTCTTATGGTGGCGAAATACTTCTGCATAAACTCCATAGATTTATCACATGAACATATATCGGTTGCATGTGCACTTTTGTATCACATATGTATGATTGACATTGCAATCAGTTTAGATGATATTCAGGTGCGGACCATGGACCCGGCGCTCTTGATTTGGGAGGCGGTGGACTCGGCTCCGGTTGTCTATCTGATGCGAAAATACGCCGCATTCCAATAATCCCCATGTCTTGTGAGGTCCCGGTCTCATCACCAATCCTGCCATCCAAAATTTCGATCAGAACCAAACGTAGATGAAGTAAAATTGTAAAGAAGAGATAAATATTTGCTCTTGAATTTGAGATTTTGCGATATCGACCATGGCCTGCTCTTGCAAGTCTCAGAAAGCAAGGCCAGGGAAATAATGAAGGCTACCAAATATAGACGCCATGGGCAAGAAGCCATGATGGTCCCTCTTTTTACTTGCAAACTTGGTAGTTAGGATGCACTTTTATAAAGACAAAATTCTTTTGGAAATTGGTAATTTGCAAGGGCAGAACAATACAAAGAAGATATTTCCTACTATTTTTAAATGGAAAATTGTTTCATGCGGAGAGGACCGCATTTGTACATCTACCGTCCTCGAGGTATAAAGCATCTATGGATGCAATTAGGTAGTCCACCTTAAAACAATTGAAACTAATGGTCCAAATATATTTTTAATAGAATTATTTTTTTATTTTCAAATTTATTTATTTTTTCATATTCATGATCTCTATGTTAGGTATTATATGTCTTTAAAACTTAAATAAAAAAATTCATCTAAAAATAGATTTTTGAGATGTGACTCATTTTCTACCGGGACTCATAGAAACCGTGTCCATTTTTAAATAGTATTATGTTTTTTCAATGAAAGTGTAAGCTATAAAACACACGTGGCAGCTACATGGGGAAGTCAATGAGGGGTAAAGAATAAGAACTAAGAAGAGAAGAAAAATGTGGGGGAAAACAATAGAATAAGAAAAGATGAAAATATGTAAGAGCAAATCTCACTCAAGGAAAGGAATAGGAAAGTGGGGTGTGGAAGCAAAGAATGTGAGGGGAAATCGATTTTGATGGATTTCATGGTCTTGAAAACGAGCTTTCCATATTCATCATGGAGTTTTGAGTTTAGATTTTAAAGCCATAATATGCATTTCACCATGTAGGCTTTGACCTGTAATTCTTGCATAATTTTCTTGAAGGAAGGGTAAGAGCATTTGAATTAATGCTAATATTGTAATTTATGTATTAATTTATTTATTGTTTGAAGGGCGAGGTTTTGTATAAGGTTGACCTGTAATTCTTGCATAATTTTCGTGAAGGAAGGGTAAGAGCATTTGAATTCATGCTAATACTGTAATTTATGTATTAATTTATTTATTGTTTGAAAGGCGAGGTTTTGTATAAGGTTGACTCTTTATATTGTAAAAATAAGACATGCCTATAAAATTTACTTAGATGTTATTTCGGTGTCGAAAACCGTACGATGGCTTGAAAATCTCTTTGTGTACGAGTGAAAGGTAGATAATATCCGGTAGTGAAACGATTTCAAGCTTATGTGGGAGCAGATTGTTCATTTGCTCCTATGGGCAAAACTCAGGATATGAATATATTTGGTATCCCAAGACCAATTGTTATAAGTTTTTCTCTTTTTAAACATCTGTACCCACCGTAAATGCATGTTAGAGATAGATTTAAGATTTGAAACATGTCCAAATTTATATGTACTTCTACTTCACATTCATAATTTTGCAGCTCAACACTATGGGACATCACTTTCATCTATCCTCCAAGTCAAAAGCCCGGTAGTAGCCTCAGATTTTTATTTATGCCAAGCAGCTTCCTGGATTTGAAAGAATCCTTTTACGAAAGAAAAATTGCATTAAGAAAAATAGATAAATGAATGTGGTGATTGAAAAAGTTAAAAGCCAGGAACTCTCCAAGTGATCATCTTGACATAGAATGGATATGAAGAAAAAAAAAAAGAATTTCAAGTCCAAAAAATAATGCACCTTGTAACAAGTTATCTGGACTGACTATTTTTAAAATTTTTATATATTTATTGATTTGCTTCATCTACACAATTTTTGAAATTTTAAACTTTATAACTGAGGATGAAAAGATATTGATGAGACTCTCTATCTCTCTTCTGACCTGTCCTAACCTAGGGTTTGGTTCTTTTTATTTTTTTTATGTTTTAATACATCAAATGAGGTAACATCTTACCAAACTTTGGTTGACCACTGTTGCTGCAATAGACTTTGGGTTCAATAAATTAACTGCTTGACTGACTCATCTCAAGGGAAAAGAGTTATATATAATAAAACAATGTAATGGACTTACTGATTGGGTTAATCAATGATGGATTAGTTGCATCTTTAAGTAAGTGGTCAAGTATGTTTTAAACAAAGTAATAGTTTGGTGGTTCTTAAGGCGACCTAGGACAACAATGGTATTTACTGGACTCATGAAAGACGAAGTCCGTTTGGTTTGAACCAAGAAATATCCTTTTCATACTCAGTCAAGAAACAGGAAGGGTCAAGAAGTGCCATGACTGAAGTATCTGTCATTGTTTCTTAATTTCGATTTCTTAATTTGAACGCAAAGCGTAGAGAGTGTGTCACATACGTTGTTTATTAAATAAACTGTAACCAGGACACCTCAAATTTTCCATAAAATTGTAATGAAGCTAGGATTCATTCATGAACACTAATCATTCTTTACCATATGGTTATTCCGATTTTCTTTTGGGTAATTTCCACAAGGCATGGAGCACTTAAAAATGTCAATTGCCCACAGCGAGTATAGTGAAGGCAAGTTGTGTCCCCTTCTTAGCCTTTTGAGTGAGCCGGATGGGCAATCCGCCCACCAGTTGGCTATATTCTCATGTCCCCAAGAGCATGTTTTGTTGAGTTATTCGGAACCCCTCCTTTGCAAAATCAAGAATCTTAAATACCGAGATCCTACCTAAGATCTTGTAGATAATTTGTTAAATGCGAAGTAGATCAGTATAATTATAAATCGAGTGTGAGAAATAAAAAAAACATAAAAAAAAACACACCACCAGAACGTACGATTTATGTAGTTCACCCGATATACATCGACAAGTAGAAATCCATTATCTCAATAAAGATTACAATTTTGGGTTGAAAGAAATAATACATCTTTCTAAACATAAGTAAAAAAAAATGTGACCGATTTTCTCTTCTGAACTCACTCTCCCGACCAAGAAACACCGTCGATCAACATCTTTCCCATCGCTATACCGTTATCGGAAAGAGCACATTGAGAACAACCAAGAGACTTTCTCTATCTAGAAGTTGAAACTTAACTAACCCAAAATCCCATGGGAATTACTGCCTCTCTCAGAGGTCATGTCTTTCTCTCTTGAAAACCCATCCCCATTTTGGAGATCCATTCCAATAACTCCCAAAGGAGTGACCCTCAAAAGGATATATATCATGTCTTATTTGGCCATCTTTTATAGAGATCACTTGAGTTCTTTCTTGTTCATTAAGAAAGCCCTTTTTTTTTTTTGCTCATAATAAATTAATTTTTTAATGGAATATAAGTGTGGTGATTTTAACTATTATCAAACCTAGCAATCTTCACATTGATAGCAAAATCACCAAATTTATCTTGACAACCTTAATTGAGTAGATTTCTTGATTTCTTCTCACTTACTTATATTGTGGAATTTTCACAAATACTTTGTTTCCATATTTTTTCCCCTCACACCATGTATCAATCAAACTCCACCATTCATCTTTTTGTTTTTAATGTAAGCCTTAGCACTGTATGCACCTTGTGCTCTGATACCAATTGTTGAGTTCTCCGGAACCCTTCGCTTGCTATATCGGGAATCCCAAATATCGAGATCTCACTCAAGACTGTGTACATAATTAGTTAAATGCGAAGTAGATGAATACAATTATAAATTGAGTACAATAAATAAAAAAAACATAAAAAAATACACAACATGCGATTTATATGGTTCACCCCATAGGGCTACGTCCACAGCTTTGACAAGTAGAAATCTACTATCTCAATGAAAATTACAATTTTGGATTACAGGAAATAATACCTATCTCTAAACAACGATAAAAAATAGTCATTGATTTTGTCTTCTAAACCCTCTCTACTACCGAGCAACTCTGTCGATTAACATCTTTCTTATAGCTATACTACTATCGGAAAGAGCACATTGACAGCACTTACAAGACTTTCTCTATCTAGAAGTAGAATAACTAACCCAAAATCTTATGGGAGTACCGCCTCTCTTGGAGACCATATCACTCTCTCTCTTGAAAACCCATATCCATCTTGGAGATCCCTTCCCATAGGGGTGACCCTCAAAAGAATAGGTATTATGTCTTCTTTGGCGATCTTTTATAGAGACAGTTGGGCTTCTTTCTTGTTCATCAAGGAAGCCCCTTTTTATTTTCCCATAATTCCCTCAATTTTTTGAATGAAATATATGTGTGGTATTTTGACTAGAGTTTTGATAGGCTACAACATTTGGTGGTATATACCTTTAAAGCCCTCAACATTTTTTGATACTTAGATACCCTTATCCTATAGTATAATAACCTTTTGTCTAGGGGTATTTTAAGTAATTAGTTAAGGGTAAAATAAAAATTTCTAATATAAATAAAAGTATTTATTAATATAAGTGGACAATTACATCACCGACATGGTGTGTGACATCACCATCAAGATGCATTAATTGGTTTTTAACTATTAATAGAATACCAATATTTTCTTATAGAAATATCCATTCTATCTTTCTAAATGACCAAAAGTGCCTTTACTTGAAAATTTTCATATTATAATTCAAGGGTATTTAAGTTTAAAAAAATATTGAGAACTTTAAAGGTATATACCACCATCTGGTGTAGCCTAACCAAACCCTTTTGACTATCACCAAACTTAACATGTTTAGTAACATGAAAAACTAGAGAAATTCTCTAGTTTTCCTTGGTTTGGTAACAAGAAAAGCTACAATAAAATGTAGGAAGATGCAAAAAAGTTGGGTTTGCTTTTCCACGGTTTGTCGAAAGGGGCAAAAAATAGGAGCGAAAAAATGTCTTCATGATTTCAAAAAAGCTTGTTTCCATGATTCTTAACATTACTTATTATAATTTTTAGGAAAATTTACATACATATCCATTATAGTTTTTGCTATTACGGCTCTACTGAATAGTTTCCCTTCTTACCACCCTGTTCAGTTTTTTCATGTCAAAACAGAAATTTAAAAAAAAGACAACTTTACCCTTTTTCGGTTGTTGAACAACCAAAATTAAAGTATTTTCAGTTCTTCAACAACAAAAAATACACCAATTTCGATTTCTGAAGAATCGAAAATTTAAAAATTTCAGCTGTTGAGGAACCGAAAAATGTTTTCTCTATCTTGTGGCTTATTTTCTCTACCTCTTTGAAGTCATAGTTATCCGATAAAATCAAAAGGGAACAACTAGTTCCCTAAATTTAGGAGAAATCTTAGGGATCATGAGATTAGAAGATTAGGATAGATCTTGTGGCGTATTCTCTCTCTACCTCTTTGAAGTCATGGTTATCTGAGCCCGTAAATTTAGGAGAAATCTTAGGGATTATGAACTTACCCAAAAAAGGACGCTAGGTCAAAGGGAGGGAGAGAGTTAAAAAAAAAAAAAACCATTTTTACCCATGTAATGTAGAGAGAGAGGTAGAGAGAGGATATGTAGATCCACAAGAGAGAAAAAAATTTCGGTCCTTGAAAAACCGAAAATTTTAAATTTTTCGTTATTCAAAGATATTGGCCCTGTTTTTGGTTATTCAAAAACTGAAAATTTAAAATTTTCCGTTCTTCAAGAACCAACATTTTTTTTTCTCTTGTAGATGTGTGTATCCTCTCCCTACCGCTCTCTACATTACATGCGTAAAAATGGTTTTTTTTTTAAACTCTCTCTCTCCCCTTCACCGAGCATCTTTTTTTGGGTAAGTTCATAATCCTTAGGATTTCTCCTAAATTTAAGGGCTCAAACTATCTCTTCCGCTGATTTTATCAGATAACAATGACTTCAAAAAGGTAGAGAGAGAATACGCCACAAGATTTCTTCTAATCTTCTAATCTCATAATCCCTAAGATTTCTCCTAAATTTAGGGGCTCAAACGACTTGTTCCCGTTTGATTTTATTGGATAATTATGACTTCAAAGAGGTAGAGAAAATATGGCACAAGAGAGAGAAAGCATTTTAGGTTGTTGAAGAACATACAATTTTTATTTGATGGGTTTAAAGCAAAGTAATCAATGGATACTATGCATGATCATGAATTTTTATGCATATAGGCTATAACTCATAAAGGAAAGTACTATGAATAAGCATGATGAAAAAGATGATCAAATGAAGATTCTAAGATCAATGAAACGTTTCTAAATTCAAAACTCTAGCAACTATAGATGCCAAAAATATTATCTTATGAGAAAAGAAAATTCAATGGAGTTTACCTTGATAAATGTACACTATGGACTTAAGTATAAGAAATGAGGACCACCATCAAGATCACCATTAATGGAACTCTAAGAGCTCTCTCTCTTCAATTTTCTCTCATAAAACCTTAGAAGAAGGGGGGAAGCAACAATTTTCCAAAATGGTTCAAGAGTTGAGATAGTTAGGGTTTGAGGTCTCATGATGTTGTTTTATAACATGGGTGTAACTTTGGACTCAATCAACACCCTTGATGCACTAATCCAAAGGTACATGAGAGGCTAGAGTACGTGTATACTAATTGTTAGTGGATACAAAGATGAGCAAATTTTCAAGCCGAAATAAAGGCAAAATGGACACCTTCAACAAGCCACTCGCTAAAAATCCTTTAAATAATAATTACAAACATCTGTAGCCTTGTATAACCATTGTAAATAAACTCAAATACCAACCCCTTATAGGGCAATTACAGATAAAGCAAGACTAGCTTATGAATTACAATTTCATAGCACAAATTACATAAACTATGTCTCAAAGCTTAAATACATCATGCAACTAATGTAAAAAAAATTCTAAGGAATAAAATCAACTAAACAGGGAATAAGAATGCCAAATTAAAATAGGGAAATTATGTTTCGAACCCTTTGTGCTGGGGTCACACAATCGGGCCCTATAAGAACTTAATTTTATCCATTCGGATTGTACAAAAGTGGTTCAATCTCACAAGAGTGTCTAATCCAAATGGGAAGTAATTACATATCTTAATATCACTTCTTAAGATCTCAACACACGAACATTATCATCTAAAATAGAATACAAAAGGTTTGAATCGAATCAGATAAAGAACAAGGGAGTTATAGCCAAACTATACAAGGTGGTTCCTTGGACCACCAAAACAGTCTTGTATGGAAAGATTATGAACCTCCATAGGTAAAATGTGATGAAAAAGTTCTAGAAATTGAGTGACACTTTAAGACTAAATTATTTGATGCATTTGAAGCAAAGTAATAAATTGATACTATGCATGATCATGGATTCTCATGCATATAAGCTATAACTCATGAAGGACCACACTATGATTAAGCATGATGAAAAAGATGATCAAAAGGGGATTCTAAGATCAATAAAACTTTTCAAAATTCAAAGCTCCAGCAACTATAGATGCCAAGAATATGATCTTATGAGAAAAGAAAATTCAATAGAGTTTACTTTGATAAATGCACACTATGGATTTAAGCAGGACCACCATCAAGATCACCATTAATGGAACTCTAAAAACTCAATTTCTTCAGTTTTCTCTCACAAAACCTTAGAAGAATGAGGGAAGCAACAATTTTTCAAAATGGTTCAAGAATTGAAATAGATAGGATTTGAGATCTTATGATGCATTTTTATAATATGAGTGTCACCTTGGACTCAATCAACACTCTTGATGCACTAATCCAACGACACATGAGAGGCTAATATACCTTGCTACCCATGCCCATCTAACCACTCGGATGAAGGGATGAGATTTCACACCATTATCACTCACCCTAACCCTAAGTTATGTCACTTTACCATTTTATCCTTGACCTATATTTTTTTTCCAATTGTATCCAATATGGCCTTACAAAAATACTTTTAGTTTTTTAATAATGTATTAGAGTAGATAACTACAAAGGCTAAATGGCAAAGAAGTAATTGGCAAAGCTCACACACATGGAGATATTCTACTTTATCAAAGCCAATCACTTTGTAGATCTAAAATTTCAAACTAATCAATTTAAAGATAATGTCCCCTTCATGTATGTCTGTGAAGATATTTTTCAACTCAAATTTAAAAATATATTTTCTCTTTAGTATCAAATAAATTAATTAATTAAACTTCACATATGCTATGCATGACCCATGTGTGAGTTAATTTAGACATGTGATATAAAAGGGCCTTAATTTATAACATTATATAACAAAATATAATAATATATAACAAGAAACCATAACACAATCCCTTATAAAACAAGCAACCAAATGTCAATCTAGTTCCCCGCCTAAGGATCAGTGCCCAGCTGGGCGGTGATCCTAGAGTGAGGCATGGGGTGTCACGTGGCAGCCATATGACCACTCGGATGCCATATGGCACTATCAGGTGAGGACTAAAGTTGAAATTGAGTCAAATAATTTGCAAACCCTCATTTTTTTATCAAATAAAATTTTGAAAAATTCTCTAAAATTCACAATAAATATTTAAAATATTTTTGAGCAATTATTAGGTTTTTCTCATCATTATAAAATCAGACAAAAGGTATAGTGAGATATCAGGCTAATAACTATAGATATTGGAGTACTCCATTGGGTTAGTCTTGAATGATGTTCCGTCGAGTCACAGATCAACCCAATAGACGTATGTTCCACAGTCTAAAGCAGATGGCTATATCAAAGCAACTGAGCCAGAACTTCCAATTATAGGAGTCCTCTCAAAGCACATGTGCATTGGCTCTTCCAAACTCGGATAATGCATTTAAAAGAGTGGCATTCCATACAAAATGAAAATATATATTCCATACAATGGTCTCGTGTCTGGATACGAACTTATGTCCTGTAAGTCTTGACCATTCTATACAGGTCGAATACTCAATAAGTACTCGGGTTCTATCTTTTTCATTTAGATTCTCGAAGCCCTAGTCGATGTAATTAAACATGAGGTTAACCCATAAAATCCTGACTAAGAGGTGACCCTTACACCTCATTGAGAAATTACTTTTTTAATACGTGAACTCTCGATGCCTCATGCGTATTCGGGATAAAAGAATCTGGGCTCTATTTCGTAAGATGTCAATATTCTAATATCTCAATCGCTTCTACTGAATGAGAGACTACTGGAATTTAAGCCTTGATAGGTCATATTTCCAATATTCTCCCACTTGACCTTTTGAGGCATGAATTCGTATATATCTCTCTCTCATTCTCGTTCACAATAAATCAAAGCATGCATACTCATCCATGGATTTTATCATTCACAAGCAATAGAGAAAGTAATAATAACTATATCAACCTTCTTAAACCCATCCCATGCACATTCCTCACAAAATCATTTGCCCCCAAGCCTTTGATTAATGGATCTGCATGTATAACCTCAGATGGAATGTAGCCAACTTTTACTTCACCAGCTGCTATCCCTTCTCTTACTCTATGATATTGAGCTTTAATGTTCCTTGACTTGCTGTGGAGTCTTGGTTCAATTGCCATTGCTATTGCAGCTTGATTATCACACATGATTCTAATAGTTCTATGTTTTAGAGCGTTGAAGTTAAGATGATTCAAGAACTTCTTAATCGAAATGACAACAACCGAAATTTTTAAATTTTCGGTTCTTCAAGAACCGAAATTGGTGTATTTTCGGTTGTTGAAGAACCGAAAATACTTTGAATTCGGTTGTTCAACAACCGAAAAAGCATAAAGTCATCTTTTTTAAAAATTTCCGTTTTGACATAAAAAAAACTAAAACGGAAGCTATTTGGTAGAGCTGTAATAATAGGAACTATAACAGATATGTATGTAATTGGCAGTATATAGGCAGGGTTTTTCATCTCAATTTTTCAATGCGCCTTATTTTAAAAAGAATTTCTAAAAAATTTGTAATTGGCATTTGTAGTACTTTAGAAGGCTGCGTATAAAGTGATACTAATAATCCAATAATTTATTTTAGGACTTTTGTATCCCTTTCTTTAAACACATGTGTAAAGCACATATCAATTCTCTAATGCTTTATGTACAGTTTATTTTGTTGTTATTCACGTTTTGTTTGTATGTAAATATTTTCTAGAAAATATTTTTACATGGAAAAGTTCTCTCTTGGCCAAGTCAATGAGGATTAGAAAGGGTAGAATGAGAATGCAAAGACGAGAAATCTAGCAAAGACAAACAATGGAATAAAAAGAGATGGGAATATAAGGGCAAACCTTACCTAATTAATGAAGAGGAATGAGGAAGAAAGAGGGGTATGGAGGCAAAGGAAGAGAGGAGAAGTTGATTTTGATGGATTTTATAGTTTTGAATAGTCATCATCATTAAAAGAATAATTTGAGATAGACGTGTTTTCAT
>NW_006497815.1:254501-273775 GCF_000471905.2 Amborella trichopoda
TAGTGCATGCAAAAACATGAAAATTCTTAATGGAGTACCCTCATTTTTTTATTGAATTCTTAAAAAACAATATTTATAATGAATTTTAATAATTTTTTCGGATTTTTTTGAAGCTTTATTCTGACCGATTCACCCGATTCCGATCCGGATCGCCGATTCGTCGATCCGGATCGCCGATTCGCCGATCCGAATCGCTGATTCGCCGATCTGGATCGGTTTTTTGAAAAGCCCGATCCAGGTCACCGATCCAGTTTTTAAACCATTGGTCAAAACCATGGCAGACGGGGAATAAAATTTTTGTTTACAAAACTTACTCTTCAATGAAAATTTGTATTTATAAAGTCTCACACACATGTATTAAAAAAGACAAAAAAAAAACTTCCGGATTGTAAGACTTGTGCAGCTCCGCGTTGAAAATGATATTCGCTTTTCCAAATAAACAGAATTCCACAAGATAATTATAATCGTGTGAAACCCTCATGCTCTCTCACCTGCCGTGTTGGAGAGAGCGAGAGAGGATGAACACCAAGCTCTCTCTCCTCTCGGTCTTTCTCTCTCCTTGGGGGAACAACGGAAAGCATATTCAAAATTTTGAGAAATTTATCGTAGACAAAGGAAAAGGTTGAAATAAGACCTCGACCTCCCATTATAATAAGAGAGGTCATCTGAAACAGAATTTTCTTTTTAAAATATATATATATATATATATATATATTATAGATATTTAAACTCAACAGGGTAAAAGGCCCTATCCGGTATTTATTAATATAAAACAAAAGGGGCCTAATACAGCTCATACACCCCGAACTCGTGCCACATCAAGACGTAATCCTCTCTTTTCAAAGACAATCCGTTGTATAATTTAGAAAACCTCTAATTACCACATATGTCCATCCTTCAAGCGAAATCCTCCTCATCATCTACGGTGATTTGAGGGCTTCTTGCACCAATTGATGACATTAAGATAGTGTTTTGTATTATTTTATTTTATTTTACTTTTTTTTTATGTAAGTGAGTGGGGGAGTAGACTCTTATCCATTTTTCAATAATAAAAAATAAAAAAAAATAGTTCATTATTTTACAACCCTATAATAGAGCAGTTATACCAAATCATAGAGTAAAAGCAGAGAAATAAAGTCTGACGGTTGAAAGCATCAAATAGTAGCTCCAGAATTCAAAAAAATCTTCTTAACAAGGGCATCGACTACCATATTGGCCTCATGAAAAATATGAGATATTGAGCATAAATGTGGTAAAAGTGAGCTCTGACAATTAATTGTAACTGTTTGTAACTTCCATGGGGCACAACAACGGTCATGGATGACATTCACAAGTAAGGAGGCCACTGGAATAAGGGATCTAGCTTCTGGTGACACCATGTGATACGAAAATTATCAATGACTGTTCTCTCTGACAAATGGAAAAACCCAGTTTTTTTGCATTTGCCAACTCCTTAATATGGGTCGAAATTCACTTAACTAAATGTTCCCTTCTTGTAGATGTTGACTGAAAAATTCTCCTATTTCACTCATCCCATAAAAACCAAATTGTTGTGAAGAAAATAAAAATAAATTTAAGAAGACCATCAGATTGAAATTTGAATACTAACCAACTTCCCAACATACCAGGAGTAGAAATGCCAGAGGTGAATCCCTTACTATACCCTCATGCAACTAATCTCCATACACCCTGTGAGAATGCATAGTGAAACAGGAGATGACAAAGGCTATAATCATGGTTCCTACTGAAAGGGCATACAGAATCTAGATCCATACCATGTTGTTTTAAAAAAAAAGCAATGGGTAAGCAGTTGTGTAGGGCCAGCCAAAAAAACCGTTTGGCCTAGGATAACATTTGGATGACCAAAGGGCACAAAAAAATAGGTTGCGATGGTCCTTTATTTCGAATAAAATACCAAGCTTCTTTAATCGAAACATATCACTCGCAGAGTTTATCCATACTAAGAAATCATTTTTAAGTTGTACAGATATAGTGTAGTTCTCAACCTCGCCCCATAATCTGACCAGGGAATCTGATGTGGGTCAAGGAAGAACCCACGACTGAGGAGATCCGTCGATGTAATTAGAAACTTTCTGACCAACGAAGTCCCCTAGATACACACGTACACTGCCACCATAGGAATCTCATATGAACTGTCTTGATAACCTGGGATCAGCCCAAAAATTCACAAGCTGACCATCTCCAATAATCCATTGAACATTATCTTTCAGATGAGATAAACCCAATAGAATGCCCTTCCAAGCATGGGAATAATACGGTTTCGCCTTGACCTCCCATATAGAAATATTACCAAGATTCTCTATACCAACTTCATCATTCATGCACTATTAAAATCGACTATATTGCGTTCCATTTAACAAGATGAACACCCTTTTTTCTGCCACACTTGGCCATAGAAAATTTCTTTGCAGCCTTTCAATTAAATTGCAAGTTCATTTTAGTAAACTAAATGATAAGATCCAGAAGATAGAATATGCACTGAGTACTGACTCCAATATCTATAAACATTAAGATAGTCTATTAAATAGTAATTATTAATTTACCTTCCTTAATTATCCTCAAACCTTGTAAGAGAGCACAAAGTTCCGCCCTTTCGCATAGTAAAAATGATATCGCCACTAGAACCAATACCAACGGGTTCCCTAAAGAAGTCTCATCAAAATTAAGCTTAATGCACCTCGACAATGGTGGTATCTATCTCCCTTTAGGCCTCGCTTTGTAGGGAATTGATTAATAAAATTCTTCGAGATCCGCTATTGAAACACCTTCTCCCACCTTATTTATGCCAAACCCACACCATAGCATTTGCAAGATTTATTTTAATGCTATCGTCATCCAAAGAAATTCCATCAATAGAAGTTCTTTTATTTCTTTCCCACATGTTCTCTCATACAATTGCCTTTCTAAAAATCTCCAAAGTCATCTTTCTGATTTTTGACAAGCTCGGCACACTCTTTTGATCAATCGTCTCAACAACATCTATGATATTGTTGATAATTGTCTTAAATTCTTGATCCCTCTTTTATGGGATTGGATTCTTTTTAATTTTGGTCTACTATTTTTTAAATAGAGCATATTATTTGGAATCTAAGTTTATGGATAAGTCTTACTTGGATTAGGATGGGGCCTTGGGTCTACAAGTAGATAAAGTTAGGAAAAAAAGGGAGGCCATCACGTATGCCTCTTTTGGGTGGTTTGCTTTTTCTATATATTGGTTTAATTAGAAAGAGCAAAATATCGAGAAAAATAGAGCGAAACTTTTGAAGGTTTTTGTAGAGAGAGAAAATTGTATAGAAGAATGAGTTATGGGAGATTGAATCTCTAGTCCTCTCAAGTAAGTTGCCTTGTAATTTTCTTCATTTGATTTAGTGAAAAACATCGACCGTCTTCATCTGTGGATGTAATCACATACGTAACGAACCACGTAAAATCTGGTATTTTTTTTTTTTATGTTATTTCTTTCTTACTTTATTTTTTTGTTGCTTGTTTTTTGTTTTTGTCGGTTCTATATTTTTCATATTTTATTTGTCAAAAATCACCCTATGAGGTTTGGAGCTTTCACGCACAACAAATGGTATCAGAGCCTGGTTTTGGTTTTTCGGAATAGCAATAAATGTTTCGAAGGCAAAGTTCGAATGCAAAAATAATTTTGGAATTTGGCAAATGAATTTCGGGATTTGTTAGTGCAACAAGATTTACATAAAGCTCTTAAAGGAAAGTCCAAGAAAACGAAATCTATATTTGATGAGGATTGGGAAGACTTAGATTTGAGGGCTATAAGCACTATTCGATTGTTCTTTTCGAGTGCAGTGGTATTTACTATCGTCAATGAGGATTCGACATCAAGTTTTTAATTGAAGCTTGAGAGTTTATAAATGATGAAGTCTCTAACAAATAAATTATTTTTTAAGCAAAAAGTGTATACCCTGCGGATGAATGAAGGTATCTATATATCCATGAACACCAGAAATATTTTAATAAAATTATTTGTCAATATTGCATATTGGTATTAAAATGGATGATGAGGATAAGGCTATAATTTTGTTATCATCACTCCTTCATTCATATGAGCATCTAGTCACAATATTGCTATATGAAAAAGATACCATAGAAATGGAAGATATGACTCCGACTCTTTTCTTTAATGATTGAGGACGAGACAGGATAATGTTCTGCCACATGCAGATGGTTTAATGGCTTGAGGGAGACATGTTGAGAGAACTGGAAAGAGACATGGAAAACAGGGTTGGTCCAGATCCAAATCTAGATCAAGAAAATATAATATTTATTGCAATTATTGCAAAAAAAAAAAAGGCATATTAAAAAAGATTGTTGGAACTCAAAGAGAAAGAAAGACGAGCTTTTGATGCAGCCAATATATTTGATAGAAGCTTGAGTAAGTGGAACAGATAATGTGTTGTCGGTCTTGACAACTCTAAAAACTCGTGGGTTCTTGATTCAGGATGTTCCTATCATATGTGCTATCATCGGGTTTGGTTTACCACATACAAGAGCATTAATGGTGGATCGATTTTGATGGAGAATGATGCAGCTTGCAAGACCATTGGTGCTATGACAATTACTCTCAAGATGTATGATGGAGTTGTCAGAACATTTACTGATGCTAGACACGTTTCAGCTTTGAAGAAAAATATTATTTCTTTGGGCACCTTAAACTTCAATGGTTGTAAATTTTTTGGAGAAGGTGGAGTCTTGAAGATTCTTAAGGGTGCTCCGGTTGTAATGAAAGGCAAGAACATCAGACCAAATTTATGTGTTGCTTGGGAATGTTATCACAGATAAAGCAATAGTTTTCGTATTTGATGATGGTGATTCTGACTTGACTCAGTTGTGGCATATGCATTTGGAGGTAAGAGAATTTTGACGAAACTTAGTAAACGCCAATTGATCAATGGCATGAAGAAGTGCAAGTTGGACTTATATGAGCACTGTGTCTATGGTAAACAGTGTATGATGCAGTTTCGCACATCAGAACATACCACAAAAAGCATTCTTGATTATATTCATTCATATGTATGGGGCCATACTTTCCATTGTCTCGAAAAGTGGATCTCTATACTTGTTTCCTTCATAGATGATTTCTCTAAGAAGGTGTGGATTTCCACACTAAAGAAAAAGGCAGATGCATTTAAAACATTCAAATATTGGAAAGCTATGGTCCAAAGATAGACTAGAAAGAAGGTTAAGTGCTTGAGGACTGATAATGGTGGAGAGTACACTTTAACGGAGTTTGTGAATTTTTGTAAGAGCAAATGAATCGTTTGTCACTTCACCACTCTAGAGACGCTGCAACATAAAGGAGTTGGTCAGCGCATGAACAAGACACTTCTAGAGAAGGCCCGCAACATGTTGAGTAAAGCTAATGTGCTAAAGGACTTTTAGGAAAAGGCGGTCAATATGGCGTGTTACCTCGTCAACAGGTCACCATCTACAACAATCGATTACAAAATACCGCAAGAAGTATGGTATGATAAACCTATTGTTTATTCTCATTTAAGAATTTTTAGTTGTCCTACTTATGTTCATGTGAAGGAAGACAAATTGAGTCTTACATCAAAGAAATGTATTTTCCTTGGTTACATGGATAGGGTTAAGGGCTATAGAATGTGATGCCCAGATTCTAAGTCAGTAAGTTTATTAAATTTGATAAGCCTGCCATGTTAAAGCACATTCAGAAAGATGTAGAAAAAGAAAATTGCAGCAATAGTGATGCAGTTGAAGTTAAGTTGACAACTCTAAAAAATACTTCAAAATATGTGTCAGAAATTCCCTGTGAGAGAGTGGAAGAAGATGTTTTCCATGAAGAGGTTGTTGAGTCTACTCCACTTGAGAAAGAGCTTCAACTTGGAAAGAGAAAGAGAATAAAAAAGACAGTGGTGTAGTACGGTTATGAGGAAATGATGGCTTGGCTCCCACATGCTAAGAGCCATCAACTTTTAAAGAATCTACACAAGATAGTGGCAGTAGCATGTGGAGTGAAGCCACATATGAAGAAATAAAATATTCTCAAAAGAATCGTACTTGGGATCTCGTGAAGTTGCCTAAATGCAAGAGAGTCATTGGCTGTCAATGGGTTTATAAGAAGAAAGATGAGTCACCTGAGACTGGTGGTGATCGGTTTAAGGCGTTTAGTTGCAAAAAGTCATGCACAGAAAGAAGATGTTCACTATAATGAGATTTTCTCCCCAGTTGTGAAACACACTTCTAATCGAGATTTACTAGCCATGGTTGCATTGTTTGATATGGAGTTAGAACAACTTGATTTTAAGACTGCATTCCTTCATGGAGAATTAGAAGAACAGATTTATATGACGTAGCCAGAAGGGTTTGTTATTAAAGGAAAAGAGGGTCATGTCTGCAAGCTGAAAAAGTCATTGTAAAAACAGTCTCTTAGGCAGTGGTACAAGCATTTTGATACATTCATGATTGGACACGGGTATATCAAAAGTAAGTATAACAACTGTGTCTATTTTAAGAGATTTACTGATGGTTTTTTCATTTATTTATTGCTTTATATGGATGATATACTTATTACTATGAAGAGTTCTTCAAAAATCAGTAAATTGAAGACTCGGTTTGCCAGAGAATTTGAAATGAAAGATTTAAGTTTAGCGAAGAAAATTTTGGGCATGGAGATTTGCAGAGATCGAAAGTTGGATAAATTGTGGCTATCTTAAAAAGAGTACATTGAGAAGGCCATCGTTAGATTCGAGAGGAAAATTCAAAGCCCGTGGGTACTCCTCTTGCTGCTCATTTCAAATTGTCGGCAGCATTATCTCCAAGTTCAGATGCTGGAAGGGAATACATTCTACGTGTTCTCTATACGAGTACAGTTGGAAACTTCATGTATGCAATGATTTGCACTCGTCTAGGTATTTCTCATGTCATTAGTGTTGTTAGTAAGTATATGGCTAATCCAAGAAAGGAGCATTGACATGCGGTAAAATGGATTCTTCGCTACCTAAGGGGTACATAAGATGTAGGTCTGGTCTTTGATAAAGATAACGAATTTGGTGGTTGATGCTGACTTTTCAGGTGATTTGGATTGTAGAAGATCTACTGCAGGTTATGTATTTACACTTGTAGGAACTCCGATCAGTTAGAGGTTGATGCTATAAACCGTTATTGCCTTGTCTACGACTGAAACAAAATACATGGCAGTTACTGAGGCTGTAAAAGAATCCATTTGGCTTAAAGGGCTTGTAAGTAATTTGAGGTTACAACAGAAAGGGATTATTACAATACATTTGACAAAGAACCAAATATATCATGCAAGGATAAAATATATTGATGTCAGGTATCATTTTATCCATGGGATAATAACTTAAGGAAATATCTTTTTTATTGAAGATTGACATTGAAAAGAATGTTGCAGATATATTGACAAAGCTGGTTCTATTATAGAAGTTCAAGCTATGCTTGCACTTAATTAATGTATCGCCATGGTAAACACCTATAGGGTGCGTGTGGAGAAGACAATGAATTTTATTTTTAGAATTTAAGCCAAGGTTGAGATCTGTTGATAATTATCTTGTATTCTTAATCCCTATTATATGGGATTAGATTCCTTTTAACTTGGGTCTCTTAGTTTTTAGGTATATGCTTCAAGACCCAAATCAATGGTGCCCTGACTGATAAGGAGGTGTGATGTAAAATATAACAAGGGATGAAAGTCCTTGGAACTCCTTGCAAAGCCCAGTTTTATATAAAAAACCATTATTTCTATTATATGAAACTTAAGGAGGAATTTGTCCCTCTATATTTTGGAGTCATAATAATAGATTTTAACTGACACATTTGAGATGGCTAGGACACACTCTCCTCTTGGCTTTTGTCGCATGAATTTCTTGAGTCTACTTCTTTGAGACTCAAGGATTTGCACTGTTTATATGTGTCTTTTTTTCAAGAATTTGGCTTGAGGATGAGAAAGTCACCCTCTGAGTTTTGAAAAGTAAGTGTGTCAAAGCGTAAAAGAAGCAAAGTCATAGACAAATGTGAATTATTTGCGAGGTAAGAAATTTCTCTCTACTCCATATTTATTAGCTATTAGGTTATTGTTTCCATTGTGGCTCGCCCTCCAAGCCAACAATGTACATAACAAGATCTTTATATTTCTAATCTAATTTTGTGGAATATTGAGAAACATTCTTAGTGATGTCATCATGGTTGGACATATAAGTATGTACTAAGTAATTAACATTTTTAATTAACTATATATTCTATTCTCCTCTTTATAATATTTATTTTGGAATGCTATTTTGCCAGTAATTGATAATAGGTCTTTCTCTCTCTCTCACATCCCAATTATGTCTATATTTAAACTTCAATGACTATCTGATTGGATGGATAGATTTTTTATGTTTAGTATAAATTGTACATATTTCGAATGAATAATCCAAATCAATGACCTTGAGTTTGATAATAGTACTCCTGAAAAATTCATAAAAGAAGTAATATCTTGGAGAAATGTGAATCATTTCGTGGGGTCAGAAATTTCTATCTTCTCTATATTTATTGGTTGTCAAGTTTAAGTTTTTTCGTTGCGACTTGCCCAACAAGTAAATGATGTGTATAACAAGATCTTCATTTTTCTAATCTAATTTTGTGGTTTATTGAGAAACATTCATGGCGATCTCATCATGGTTTGACATAGAAATATGTAGTAATTATTTTTTTTTTAATTTTTTTATCAGTTACTCATTTTATTCTCCTCTCTCTAATGTTGTTTATCTGGATTGCTAATTTGCAGGTAATGACAGAGGCAGCAAAAATCTCTTCTCTCTCTCTCTCTCTCTCTCTCTCTCCCAAAGTATGCCTATTATTCGAACTTTACCTTCGACTGTCTAATTGATGGACGAATCTTTGATGTTTGGGGCAAATTTCTCTTATTTTGAATGAATAATCCAAATCAATGACCTTCTTTCTCTCTCTCTCTCTGTCTATCATCCGTATTATTCCAGCTATTCTGACTTCTCCAATGACTATCTAATTGGATGGATATATTTTTGATGTTTAGTGCAAATTTCACTTATTTAGAATGAATAATCCAAATCAATAACCAAGTTAAATAATAATAATAATCATCATCATCCGATCCTTACCTCAACTATTTGGGGTTGGTTACACGAATCTTGTTCCACCAGTTTAGGATTCAAGAAAATATGTAGATTATACTGACTGCCTACTAACGCTATCCTCCTCTTTTATTTGGGCTTGGGACCAGCATGACCTTCCATGTTGGAGTTTGAAAAATTTATTTATCATCCTCCGATATTATCCTTACAAACTTTTGATTCCTACCCATATCTCACAGATCTCACTCTTGCTAGACATCTTGCCACTATGCCATTGTTGCTCATAAATGTTTTATCTCTTCTTACATGTGTTTCAATTGCAATGGGAGCAATACTAATTGTAACAATAGCAGCTGTCAAGACGTCCAAAGGAACATTAAGAATGTCCAAAGGAGTTAAGGGCCAGAATGTTGAGGAGTTCCTTAATAATTATGGAAATTAAATGCCCACAAGATACTCATATAAGGACATCAAGAAAATGACCAACAACCTGAGAGAAAAGTTAGGTCAGGGAGGCTTTGAAAGTGTTTACAAGGGTAAACTCATTGACGGGCGCCTCATTGCTGTAAAGGTGCTAGTAGAACCAAAGGGTAGTGATGCAGAATTTACTAATGAAGTGGCAACCATTGGCTGTATACACCACATAAATGTGGTTCGCCTTATTGGTTTTTGAGCAATGTTGGAAAAGAGCACTTATATATGACTTCATGCCCAATGGATCGCTTGAAAGATTCATTTTCTTTGACAAACCGTGAAGCCACAGCCTCCATTGGGAAACACTGCACAAAGTAGCACTTGGTACAAGTCGTGGGCCAAGTATTTGCACCGTGGTTGCGAAAATCGCACACTCCATCTCGACATCAAGCCTCATAACATTTTGTTGGATGAAGATTTTTGCCCCAAGATTTTTTATTTTGGTCTCGCAAAGCTATACTCCAACAATTTAAGTGTAATAGCACTAACTGGCGTGCCAAGAATGATCGGTTACATGGCTCCTGAAGTATATTCAAGATTATTTGGGGTTGTTTCACATAAATCAGATGCATATAGCTTTGGAATGTTGCTTTTGGAAATGGTTGGTGGGAGAAAGAATTTTGATCAACAAGCGACTAATTCTAGCGAGGCATACTTTCCAGATTGGGTATATTCTCACCTTGAATGTGGAGGAGATCTTGAATTGGGAGATATCAAAAGAAAGGAAAAGAAAATGGAAAAAAGGATGATTGTGGTTGGTTTCTGATGCATACAGACCAACGCTGCTGACCGTCTAAGTATGATGAAGGTGGTTGAAATGCTTGATGGTAACTCGCAAACTTTAGTTTTACCTCCTAAGCCATCATTCTCCTCTCCAAAGAGGAGATCTTCCCTTGAGTCTCTATTCGAAGATTCTCGCCATACAGAATTGCCCACATTGTCATAAGGGCGTAATAACCCTCGGAGGTATAAACCTTTTTTCTAGGAGAGAGATATTTGAAATTTTGAAGTACATAAAATCTTGTCATGATTTCAAGATGAAACTTGTAATTGACCACGGATTTCATTGGTGAGCAATAATATTATGGGCCAACAGCCCCTCTCCCTCCCCTTCTACCCCAACCTTTAACGATGCTTTCCCTAATTAAAGCGACCTGTTGGTTAAATATTAGTTCCTGGAGTTTTCCTGATCGTTTGTTTACAATTGAGCATGGTGGTGAGCTTCTTTGGACTTCCAAAGCAACTAATATTGTTTATCCTTTAATTAGGAAATGATCAATACATCATTTGCTTTCCATTGGCAACATTTATTTTCGGGAAAAGTATATAAAGAGACCAATTACTTTTAATACATGTAGATCACAATCATTCTTGTCTGTCAGATTTCAAATCCGATGGTTGAGAGTGTTTCATTGACTAAACTCAAAGTTAAAAACAAAAAAAACAAAAATTTCTCAAACTTTGTGCAACAACCGAAGAGCGAAACAAATGTACCATTAAGAAGCATTAAAATACAATATTTTTCAATAAATTTTCTACGTTTAAGAATAATGTAGGAGCACACGTAAATTCAGTAGAAAGAGGAAATCAAGAGCGATAATTGTTCCATCCAATTAGAGATTTCTCCAAATAATATCATTTTTTATATATAATTCTAGGAATAACACAATCCATATGTGGTCTCATATATGATGATAATATATATAATTGACATTGCGATTAGTTTGGACCATCCTGAGCTTTGGACCACGGACTCTGCGGATTTAATCTGGGAGGCAGTGGACTCGCCACCGGTTCTCTTAGTGCCTTTAAAATATGCCTCATTTTAATAATCCCCACGTCTTGTGTGGCACCAGTTTCGTCATCAATCCTTTCATCCAAACTGTTGATCAAAACCAAACAAAAAATGAGTTAAAAATTTAAACAAAAGCTAAAAATTGTTCTTGAATTTGAGATTTTACGAATATTGACCATGGCATGTTCTTGCAAGTTTGAGAAAGCAAAGCCAGGGAAATAATGAAGGCCATCGAATGTAGACGCCACTGGGAAGAAGCCATTATGGTCCCTCTTGTTTCTTGCAACCTTGGTGGTTAGTATGCACTTATATAGAGATCAAATTACCTTGAGATGTTGAGGAAATTGGGAATTTGCCAAGGTAGAATATGACAAAATGGATTTTTGCAAGTATTTTTAATGTTATTAAGTTTTTGACATGAAAGTGAAGGCTATGTGAAAAATAATGAAGTTGTCCTGTCTTAATTTTTATTAATGAAAAATAGGTAGGGTCCTTCTCCCCCACCTACTTACTCTATAATAGTAATAATAAAAAAAAGAAAAATTTATGTGAAGGTCATATTGGCAGCGTTAAATAAAATATGGGAACACTTTTATCCAAAGTTACGGGCGGCTGTCTCTCTTCCGAGAAGTTTTTTTTTTTTTAAGTTATCTCCTCTTGTAAACCGAACATTGAAATGAGTTTTTTTAGTTTGAACGAAAACAAGCGTTCGATAATGCAATTACCTAACAGCTCTCTGAAACCTAAAACCAACTTCACCATTTGTTTCCCTCATTTCTCTTCTATACGACACTCTCTCCTTCTTCTCTCTCTACAACCAGAGCAACCAAAATGGTTGCTCGGTTCATTAAAAGAAATTTGTTCCTCAGCTGTTGGCAAAGGTGGTTGTTTTTATGTTGTGATTACCAGAATCTGAAGATGAGGATGGAAGCGGAGAATGCAACTTTACTTGAGAGAATGGAGGCGACAAAGAAGCAATGAGTGTAAGGTCCATGGGTTTTTTTGTTGCTTCTTGTTTTGGTTCCCATGGCTCCCGGGTTGTGGATTTTCTTTGAGAATGATGAAACCGGGTTTATGTCTCTAAAAACATTGAAGATTTGTTGATTGTTTGAGAGAAAGAGAATGATGGGGTTTGTTGCAGTAAAGGTTTTTTTTGTAACAAAGGGCGCAGTTGGTTTTATATTCCAAGATCGCTTGATTTACAGCAAATGACTCCTCTGCTGAATGATGGGCAACTGCAATTTTCGCAATACTTGTAATCTTTGAAATCCCTTCTAAAATTGACAGCCAAAAATGCCGAATTACGTAATTCTCGATTGGAGTGGCCTTGGACATCACAATCAACAGTGGCCATTGTTGGAATATGTATGAGGGTTCTCGAGGAAGTATTTTTATATCATGTGATTCCTGTGGTTCTCCTTTTTAAAATGGAAAATTCTCATTCCTTTGGATTGTTAATGAACGAAAGATTTTATGTCAGGATAATGGTGCGAGAGTGGGTGATGATCTTCCTTTGTTTATGCAGAGAAAAGAGACGTACAGATAGAGAGAGAGAGAGAGCAGAGGTAGACAAGAGAGAAAGAGAGCTACAGAGAGAAAGCGGGGGCAGACAATAGATTTGGAATGGTTTTAGAGACAGATTTTATGGACCAAGAATACGTATTAGCAAGGTAAAAAGAATAGAGAGATGGCTGCCCGGTATTTAGAAGGTAGTTGTTTTTCATTCAAATTAAAAAACCCACCTAATATTCGGGTTTACTGGACAGGCTTAGCTATAAAAAATAAAAAATAAAAATAAAAAAAATAAAATGCAAAAAAAATAAAAAAAGAACAAAGAAAGAGGTACGGCCTATAATTTGACATAAACGTGTTTTCATGTTGTACTTGACACAACATAATCAGTATCTAAATTTCCCGTAAAAAGAAATAGAGGGTTAATTAAAAAACATCTGTGGCCAAGTCAATGCGGATTAGAAAGGGTAGAATGAGAATGCAAAGACGAGAAATCTAACAAAGACAAAAAATGGAATAAAAAGATTTGAAAATATAAAGGCAAACCTTACCTAATTAATGAAGAGGAATAAGGAAGAAAGATGGGTACGGAGGCCGAAGAAGAGAGGAGAAGTTAGATTTTGATGGATTTTATACTTTTGAATGGTCATCATCATTAAAAATCTTTTTCTCCAAGTAAATGGATTAATTTTGAAAAGTAGCCATTAATAGTCAGTGTTGCCATATTTAGTTTTTATAGGCATATGCATTTCACCATGTGCCCTGTAACTCTTGGTTAAGTTTTTGGGGCAAAAACCGATGAACATTGGAATTTGTGCCAATATTGTGAAGTTATGAAATAATTTATGAAATATAATTTTTAGGGCTGGAACTGTATCAAAATAAGAAAGCCTCACTTCAAAACTCATAGAAAATTGCTATGTTTGTTGAGAAAAACTTTCAAATTTTGACTTTCACCACTATGGTTGTGAAAATTTTAAAATTTCAAGTATTAAAAATAACATATATTATCACACATTATCTAGATCCCATTTCAAAGTAATCACAAATCCACAAGATTTGTATTATTATTTGAGCTACATGTTCCATAATCGATGGTAAAAATGGATTTTCGAGCATCATAGAAATTTCCCATGTCCAAAGTCTCTTCGAATGAAATTTAGAGGTGAGGCTTTAGGATTTTTTATTTTTTGTTACTAAGCCTTATAGAAACTGCATCCCAATTTATTTTATGATTTGAATGGCAATTGTGAATTCATTTATATAAAAACAAAATCTCCCTTTTCGTGATAGCAAAAATTTAGGCTTGATGAAACGACACCACATAAGGTAAGTTTCACGTTTTGGGGATGTACCCAGAGGACCCCTAAATTATATCAACGCGAAACATAAAAAATGAGATATGAAGTACCCATCCAATGGTATCTAAAAAACAAGATACGAATAAATTTATTAGGAAAATATTGGTAAAATAAAATATCAAGTAGTTAGGGCGACGATCTCTTTTATTTTTGAAAAGAATTTGAGCCTTGAATGATCATCGGTATCAGTGTTAAAGCTTTTCTCCTAAATAATTAAGGTAAGCTACATGACTCATGGCCCATTATTCCGTTTTAATAAGGGCCATACCTTCAATGATGTCATAATCCCTATATACTTTCTCACTATTTCCAACTTCTATAATGGATATTAATAATAGTACCTATTAACTTAAGGGAAATGTTTCTATACTTCCTCTACAGCATAGAAGATCTAAGCTTCCCTTAACATCCAGCCATCCAATTTTGATCAAGAGAACCACTCACCATTTGATCTTAGATCCGACGTATTAAAGTATTTTATTTTTAATTTTTTTTTACAAATTGTATGAATATGAAATTTCGTACCTATCATCTTCTCATTTGGTTGCACTTATAAAAAATATTAAAAATAATTTTTTGATAAAGTATAATGAACAAAATACCCCTTGAAAATTTTAAGGGTATTTTGATCATTTTATTTTATTGAAAATATTTTTTTTATATTTTTTACTAGTGCAAGTTTAATAGAGGATTGGACACCAAAAATTTGGTATCAAAATAGTTTATAAAAAAAACATTAAAAATAAAATAGTGTAAAGATGTGACATTGTGATTGGGGCAATCTTAGCCCTCCATTCTGACTGGACGGTTGGATAAAGGGAAGTATATAAGTTTTATATTGTAGAGGAAACATATAAAGCTTGCCCTTAACTTAAAAGTGTGTGGTTTACATAAGATTGCAACCTTAAACAACCAAGTAAAGATGCTCCCTACACTTTGTCCTGAGACATAATTTTGGTGTCGAAAACTCTTAGGATGATGTGAAAATCTATTTTTGTTTCTCATCATAAAATTTTGAATTCCAAAAATACTTCAAATCAAGCAGATATATAAATGCATGAAAATCTTGAAAATAGATAATTTAGATAATGTATTACAAGGTGTACTAATTTTAGGACTTATCTCTATTGTTTTCTCCTCTTTATACTTCTCAATATTGAGATGATCAATTAGTTCTTTGTCCAACATCAAAAAACCTTTTTTCGAATTCGTCAAATTTGTTTATTTATTTTTCTTTATGCAATTTTTTGCATGGTTATCTATCATAAATAAAAGAATTCTCGCAAATCCATGAACCTGCTTGATAGACATAAAAATTCGAGACAAACACCCAAGTTTTGATTTGGAGCATGCATGAAGGTGATGCCCCATAGAAACGGTTGGGCTCAACCTTGACCGAGGAATAAAAACCCCTTAAATGCCAAGATGACCAATAGATGTGAAATTTGTTGAGTCAGTTTGAAAGACAATTGGGGATAAATTAAACCCCAATCCAGACCACATGTTTTTGACTCAAAGACCAAGATGAAACACAGGTTCCTCACCCATACCCCTATGAGCTTCTTTCTCTCTAAAATAATGTGGTCCATGTCTTAGGAAAATAGATCAGAATTTTTTTTTGAATTCTTAGGAAATTTTTACTAAATTCAATGTTTATAGGTCTTGAAATGGATTCATCATCTCAATTAAAATAAGAGAAATTTATCACCCTACTCATAAGAGATGGATAATTTAACACTTCATTCATATTTTTTGATTTTATTTCAAAATAACTATATGAAAATGCGGAGTGTTGAGTTGGAATAGTTGCAAATGTGCAAAATACATTTTCGAATACTTTTGATAAATTTCCCTCAAAATAACCTTGACAACCTTTGACACTGCTTCAAAAACCAAACTAGAGACGAATTCGTCTTGTCTTAATTGTTTTTCTATTACCCATACAACTGTAGTTTTCAAGGTGATCCTGCATTTTCCAGGTGGGAAAAGACTGATTTAATTTATTAAAAATGAAGCTATAAGCATAGTTTTCATGACCAAATTGAACTGGTAGTCCAATTGGTCAGACCGCCGATAAGTGTCATCTTAGTATGTTTGGTTCAAAGTAAATTCTGGATTTTGTAAAAAATTTTTTTTATTAATATTTATAAAGACTGGTCAAACTTGTCTGATTGCCGATCGGGCTGATTTTTACTGCATCAGACTCCTCACCAGTTCAGTTCCTGGTCTATTGATCATTGTGATTAGAATCTCATTTCAAAAATCCAGTATAGAGCTAAACTAAAAAAACTAGTACTTTACATGTCGATAATCTTTACCGCCACAATCATGAATCCAAAAAAACATTTTGAACCTTAAATTGGCTGTTTTAGACTTTGTTTATGGACTATTTATTTTGTTTATTCATGTACTAACATATATGCAATAATTTTAGAGCTGCAAAATCCTGAATGTGAAGTAGAAATAACTACCTTTAAAAAGGAAAAAAGTGAACAATTGTTCATGGGATACCAAAAAATATCCATAGCGTGAGTTGCGCATGCGCGCAAATGAACAATATAGTCCAACAGAAGCACGAAATCTTTTCACCACGACAGAGTATCTACGTTTCACGTACAGGAATACAAATATGGTTGAGAATCTCTCTCTTCTGGATCCTAACCAATGGAGCAAAAATCTAATCCGAATGGTTAACCGGGCAGGTCTTTGGTCAAAAAAAGTGTTCAGAAAATTAAAAAATAAAATATAAAAAATGTGCTTAAACCATGATTAAACAAAGTACATCTAAATGAAGTTGAAAATTAATGAAAAAAATAGATTTTAAGAAATAGATTTGTACCCAGGAGTATTTTTGAAAATTTTCAAAACAAATATGGAAAAATGTAAAAATAAGTATTAATGGTCAAAACAATTTCCAATCTTTGTCAAAATGATGAAAAACATTAAAAAATGAGTTACAAACAAAATATTTTATTTTTTTGGGATTTTATAAATTTTTTTTATATTTTTTTAAAAGGAAAATTAAGTATATATCTGTTATAGTTTTCATTATTACCAAAACACCAAATAATTTATGTTATTACTGGAATGCTTGTTTTTTTTATTTCATAACGAAAATTTAAAAAAAAAGACTTTTCTACCTTTTTTTTGTTTTTGAACAACCAAAAATCGGCAGAAGCTTGCTAGAATATGAAGTACTATTTTCGGTTGTTCAACATCCGAAAATGCTATTTTTTGTTGTTGTTGAACAACAGAAAACAAGATTGCGTATTGTTGAACATTTGCGGTTGTTCAACGTCTGAAAATGTCTTGTTGAACATCCAAAAATATCTTGTTGAATATTTTTATTGTTCAACATCTGAAAATGTCCTATTTTCGATGGTCCAACATCTGAAAATGCCCTATTTTCGGTTGTTGAATAACCGAAAATAAAACAGAAGCTTAGAATTTGCATTCTTACTTTCGGTTGTTCAATAACTGAAAATGTTTTATTTTCGGTTGTTGAACAATCGAAATAGGATTGTGTATTCCAAAAACTTAATTGATACCGGCTATTTTCGGTTGTTCAACAACTGAAATTAGCATATTTTCGATTTTTGTAAAACCGAAAATCCAGTCATTTCGATTGTTCAAAAGCCGAAAAAAGGTAAAAAACTTGTATTTTTTTAAAATTTTTTTTGTTATGAAGTGAAAAAACGGATATTCCAATAGTAACAAAAATTATTTGGTATTTTGGTATTAACAGAAACTATAACGAATATATAAGTAATTTTCCTTTTTTCTGAAATACCCGGCTAGTTCACCAAAATTGGCCGAAACCGGAACCAACCGATTTCGATCTAACCCGATTTCGATTTGAACCGCTCGATTTTTCCTACACTAGTCCTAGCCTAGTTTTTCTTCTCTCTTTCTTGTTGTCCATATATCAAATGATGTAACATCTTACCAAACTCTGGTTGACCAGGGGGGCTGCAATAGACTTTGGGTTCAATATATTAACTGCTTGACTGACTCATCTCAAAGGAATAATACATATATAATCAAACAATGTAATGGAGGTGCTGATTGGGTTATGAATGATGGATTAGTTGCATCATTAAGTAAGTGGTCAAGTATGTTTTAAACAAAGTAATAGTTTAGTGGTTCTTAAGGCTACCTAGGAAAACAAAGTGATTTAGTGGGGTCTAGAAAGCTTATTTGTCCCACGACCAGGAATGGTAACGTAGTTGTTTTGAGCCAACAATATCATCTTCAACTTAATTAATAAAGAGAAAGGGTCAAGAACTGCCATGACTGAATTATTTATCCTTTGTTTTCGAATTTCAATTCCTTTATTTGGACGTAAGCGTAGAGAGTGTGACAAATAAGGAAAATTATAAAAAAGACTATTTATTTTAACAGTGCGGTTTGTATAGAGCTGAGGCTCTAAACAAGTAAAGCCCACCTTGAAATAGTGTCGAGAAATATGGTTTCAATACTAGAAATCTTTGTGATACCTTTGAAATATACTTTCATCTTTAATTAGAAATTTAAATCTTTAAAAATAGTATAGATCGAGCAGATATATGAAAACTTAAAAGTATGAAAATTGACGGTAAAAAAATGTGTTACAAGATGCACTATTTTTAAAACTTGAAATCTATTTGTTTTCTCATGTCTGTGCATCTTGATGTTGAGCTATTAATTTAAGCTTATTTGGGCATCAAACCAATATCTTCTAGTGAACTTTTTGAGGTGGGCTCTAATTTGATTGTTTAGAGCCTTGGCTCCATATAAACTTTTTTCTTATTTTAATACAAGGAGATCACAATCATTCTTATCTATCAATATTAAATTGAGTTCATTGACTGGACTCAAAATTTTAAAACAAAAAATTTTCTCAAATTTCTTGATATACCCCAAGCCATTTAATTTGACATTCAATAGCAATTGTGATATCCTTATAATAAATGTAAATGGTCTCATAATATAGAAAGAAAAATTGTTTCATGTGGGCTGGACCGCATAACTACATAT
>NW_006497795.1:0-19059 GCF_000471905.2 Amborella trichopoda
TTGACTGGACATAAACCGTCCAATTTTTTAAGGGTGAGTGTCAAAATGCTCAAAATTCCAAATCTTTTTTTGTAAAAAATAATCATGTATTATTCTTAGGTGGTTCACAAAATTTATACCTCCCAACGGATCTTTTGACTAATGGAGTAAATGCCCAGTATGGTCCCATTAGCGCATAATATCACGCTAAGGAATTGAGTTTTGTTTTGTTTTTTCTCATGGGGCCATGGGATATGCTTTCCTTGTACACGTAAGAGGGAAAGTTTTCCAGCTTTATTTAACTGTAAATGGAACAGTTATAAGTTACAACTAATGAAGTACAGTATGCCCTTTTGGCTTTTGGTAGCAAGTTAGATTTGTACAATTTTGCCAGCGCGTGAAGGAGAAAAGAAATGCCGTTCACAAAGTGTCGGCTATGTTTCGGGTTTTCCAACTAAGACATAATATAATGATCTTTCTAGTTTTTAGAGAGAAAAAGTTGAGGAATGATCCTCCTCTCCCACCCTTGTGTAGGACCCGTCGTACAAATCTTTAGAAAAGTATAACACATGGATCGGTGAGGGTCCCATAGGATCATTATGCGAAAAAGTTTTTAAAAAAAAATATTTTCATTTAATATGAAGAAAAAAGTACCAAAAAAAAATTAAAAAAAGTTCCTATGATTTATGTTGGGAGAATACGAAGTGCCCACGTTTAATAAACCCACATGTATATATGGAATAGGGGCGGATCTGATGGCCACGACTTCATTTCATAATTTAATATTTTTTATATATATAAAATCACAATTTATTATTTTTTATACATATAAAATTTGAAGCGTCCATTATTCTTATCAAGGGTCACCTAATAAATATATTAAAAAAATAATTCATAAAAATAAATTGATCGAAATGCCCTGGAAAATTTCAGGGGTATTTTAGTTAATTTAATTGTTACAAATTATTTTTTTGATATTTTTATTAGATTATCTTATTTTTAAAGAATAGATATTTAAAATTTCAAGTGATTTGAATTAGTAGAAAAAATTAAAATTAAAATATGAAATACAATCGTGAATTTTAGATCGGCTCAGATTTAATCCGAGCCATTGGGCTTATATTGTAGTTATCAATTAGTGGGCTAACCACATCTTTTCCTATTTATGTTATTTAAAACCTATTTAATGTTTCTGATATTATATTTATACACTTTTCTTTTTTGTAAATTTTTTAAAATTACCAATTTTCTTTTATTTTTTTGTTTCTAGTATCCAAAACTTTTATCAAATAATGAAAATCTGAAAATCCTTTGGGAATCCATGAGTTCCACATCAAATATTGTGCTTTGGGCAAAAAATATTTTTTGGATTTTCAATGTCCAAAAATTTTAAAAAACTTTACATGGTGAAAATCCAAAAGTTCCTCTAGAATTGATCAGTCCTAGATCAAATATTGTGCTTTGGGCCCAAATATTTTTGGATTTTCAATAATCAAGTTTTTTAAATTTTTTTTTCAAATGGTGAAAACCCAAAATTTTTGAAAACAGGTGTCCTGAAATAGTTGTTGCGCTCTGGCCCAGAAAGGGAAAAGAGTTTTAATTTTGGGATATCTAAAAACTTTTAGACTTTAAATATCTGAAAAATGGGTAATGAATATAAATTTTAAAATTTGGTGGGAATTTTTAAAAAACACAAACAAAGGGGATATGTGCGTAATTTCTAAAGTTTATACGTAAAAAGTAAAATCGCACCTCAAAACCCCACCATAATTAGAAAAAATCTTAAATTGAATATCTAAATTTTTAAAACTATCCATTTGAAATGAAAAGGATTTTAAGCCTTAAAATTGGTGTATTTTATAACACGTTATGCAAATTATAAATCCCTCAAATCTACACAATTTTTTAAACTTCATATTCATAATGACACGTCAAATAGATTTTCAGGCCACCGAAGAGTTCCAGTTGCGAGTAGTACATTTTTTTGAGGGTTTTAGTGTGGGGATGCAATTTTTTTAAATAAGCCATACGCTTTATGAAAACAAAGTAACGCCTCACTTTTAATCCACATCCAAAAAGCACTTTGCCGTCGAAAATCTTCATGATAGCTTTCAAATCAATTTCCAACACCAATTAACAAATTTAAAACTAAAAAAATGGTACAGATCTTGTAAATATGTGTATACTTATTTTTAAATCAAATAAATGGTCTACATAACGTGCTGCAATAGAGAATATTTTTTATTTTTTTCATAACGATAATGATCAAGATCGAAATAATCGATTTGAAAGTTTTTGATCGAGAACTGCAAGTTTTAGATAAGTTTTAAAGTAAGGCTTACAACTCTATCATAATGTTTTCCACTATGCGACTTTTGCTTTTAACAACGAGGAATTGTCCCTGAGCTAACAACACCCTTATGATGAAAAGAATAAGGTTGGGTCATGGTGATGAGATCACTGAGCCCCAGTTAAAGTCTAATCTTCCATTCTCATCTAATGCAATTTAAAACTATTAGCTATTTTAAAATAAGTGGGAGTTCGTTATCCCCGTTGAATTAGAAAAAAAAGAAAAAAAGAACACACCCTATTAATAAAAGGAAAAAGTTTATATGGAGCCGAGGCTCTAAACAATCAAATTAGAGCCAATCTCAAAATAGAAGAGGTGATTTTGATGCTCAAAGATCATCAAATTGATCATCTCGACATCAAGATACATGAACAAGATAAAAAATGGATTTTAACAATGCATCTTGTAACACATTTTTTAATTGTCCATTTTCAATATTTTTAAGTTTTCATAGATTTGCTATTTTGAAGATTTCAATTTTATAATTAATATAAGAATATATTTTAAGGCTATTACAAAAATTTCTAATATTAAAACCACATTTCTTGATACTATTAGATGGTGCACTTTACTTTGATTGTTTAGAGCCTCGGCTCTATACAAACCGCACCCTATGATAAATAACTGCCTTTTATTTGTAAGAGAAATACCGACCTTTAACGCAACGGCAAGCCATGGTTTTGCGGAAAAAGCAAAAAAGGTATCCCACTATCGCTTTGAGCACGTCAGTCAGGTAGGCCAGGTAATGGACTTGGCCTGGAGCCAGATGAGGTAAAAGGCCATGGCCTGGACCCAGCGCTCATGGAGACAACTGATGGTGACTACATGGCCTTCGCTTGTGATTTGGGTTAAGGCCGGGACCAGGCAATAGGTCGAGCCCATCTCCAGCCCCTTTTTAGGGTATTTCAAAATGGAAAATTGTCTTATACGGGTTGAATCACATTTCTACATATGCGGTTCAAAAAGTGTAAAGCATCTATATTAAAGATGTATGCGAGTAGGTGTTCCATCTAAATATTATAAAAACTAACAATCCAAATGTTTTTTTATTAGAATTGTTATTTCTAATTTTTAATTTTTAATTTTTAATTTTTAATTTTTAATTTTTTATATTCACGAACTTCATATTAGAGATTACATGTTGTTAAAAATTAAGTCTTAAAATCTATCTCAAAAATAAATGTATTAACAGCCCCACACTTCTACATATGGGGGCTTGGCCGCTTACTAACCGGGTCCTTTCAAAATATAAACTTCCAAACTGAATGACACCTTAACTAGGGTAACCGGAACTCATCAATACACAGATCAACCAACGCCAAACTCATTAAAACTACCTTTAAAAAGTTGCTCTTCTAGAGGTACTAAAAGTTTTTAAAATACTTATTCGTGCATGTATATTAAAATGAAGTTAGATTATCAAATAATTTGGATTTTTAATTTAGCCAAAAAAAAAAAGAAATATGGCACAAATTGTTTTAATTTTAATAAAAGTTTAATTAAAAAAAATTGTAGTTTATATATATTTCTATATAATCCATATAGTCTTACATAAGATAAATATTATTTAGTATATAGCCTAGGCCAAGTTGATCCGGTCCATAACCCCAAACCGAGCCTAGTGACTGGGTCTGGGTCGATCACAGGCTAGGCTAGGGCGTCTGAGCCTAGTCGTAGAGGCTACGCGCGTATTCACACCGTGTGCTCGCGCACCACGAACCAACATGCAAAGGGAAACCATTCTTGATGATGCAGGAGCTATGACCCATCATGTGATATTTTCGCAAGAATATTTTACCTACATAGGCAACAAATTAATATGGAAGGGAATGGGGTTGGGTTATCGGTGGTTAGGGGGCAGATGTGTCAACATAACATAATATCGCAATATTCATTCGCAGTAATATATAAAAAACGAAAAAAGAAAAAAAGAAAGCAAAATAAAACATTTATTACTAAATTCCTTGTGGATAAAATATTCTTTACACCATAAAAAAAACAAAAAATTAAATATGATTTAAACAATTCATCAAAAGAAAATATCATACATATAAAGAGGAGAGGTGAAGGGTGCTAGCAAGGAATGGCCTCTGGTTAGGGTGGCAGGTCGCCACAATGTCATTTTTGGGGCACCCTTTACCCACTCAACCAAATAAATAAATAAATAAATAAAAAAGAGTCTAAACCCTATAAAATATTATTAAAAAGATAAACAAATTACAAATTACACTTAAAGATATGTTTTTCAATTTCGATATTAATTAGGTATATCATCAAATGAGTATTAAATTGTTTTCCAAAATGCCCTTATTTGGTGTTGGGAAACTAGAATAATTAGAAATGAAAAACACTACAAAACGCTTACGGCTTTATCAGTGTTCAAAGTTTATCACATGTTCACAAATATCTGATAGTGTTTCAATTTTAATATTTTCTTTTGCAAATCATAATGATATAAAATTTGTAGGTGTGTGCGCATTATGCACATGAATAAAATATAAAAATAAGAATTTGAATGATAAAAATTATGTAAAATGGCCTTATAAAGTTTTAAGGTTAATTTCATCATTTTATTTTATGACTATTATTTTTTTAGCATTTTATTTTGATACAACTTGATTATATGTACACACGCCCCAAATTTTAGATAAATCTGATGAGTAGAATAATTATAAAAATTCAAATACTATCGGACAACTGTGACCGTGTGATGAACTTTTGACCGTGATAAGGCGTAAGTGAAGTACTGTAGAACTTCACCTATAGACATTTTGTAGATGCTTCCATTAGAAATACTTTGATAATTTTATCTTTTTCCAAAAAAAATACCGCCAAAGAGCTCACCTCGACCACGGAATCACGAGCAGCGACCACTAAGACATCGGCGCAAGAAACAACGTTTCCATTGCAAACTTGGTTCACGGCTTCTTTGATATCATCGATCACTTCGAAACCCATCAATGAATTCACATTGGGAAATGCCGGTTTTCTCCCCTACGAAAGAACCGTTGTCATCCAATAGCACCGAACCATCACAACCCTACACCAAAACGGTAACACACTTAAAACCGCCCAACCACCTACAATTTTTTTCACAGACCTAGAAGCCCATGCTATCAACCGGCGAAGGATCTAGTCCATTTAAAGTCTATCTATCTGATCTCTAGTTGAATTGATTGGACTAGATTTAAAAAAAAAAAATTGATCAAAATATAACTAATTAAAAAAATATTTAGCATTTTACCCATTTCCAACTATTCCAATTGAAGATCATGTGCAATTTGGTGGCTTTTTAAAATTAAATCAAAAGAAGGTAAAATGTTGAGCACATTTTCATATTCGAAAAATAAAAAAATAAAATATGAAACATATTACAAAAAAATGTTCCTAAATTTCGTTTAAATGGGTCAAAATTTAGACAGTCCAACCAACTAAAATTTGATAATTGTCTTTAGTTATCTTTTACTAAATCTGGTTTTTAATTTAGACTATACTAGTCAAGGCACCGGTATAGAATCCGACTGGTCCAATTGGTCTTGATTACTGTACCAAAAACATAGGAGAGAGAAACTCAAATTGACAAAACAATCATGAAATGAGAGGCGAAGAATAGAAGCCCCCAACCTTGCTTCTCTCCTGAGAGCAGCACGTACACCATTCCGAATTGTGGGCAGTGCTTGAGGGCACACATTGTCATAGAAATAAGGAGAGAGATGCGCATTTGCCAGTGCAGCAAGGGCCACTAAAGCAACTGCCTGGGTGAGAACAGACGCCATGCAAGACTAAACCAGTTGTGCTAATGTAATGGAGGCCTATGCTTCAAGGAGATTGAGGGTTGTGCATTTATATACACATGTGGAGCCTTCCCTAGTTGTTCCCGTTTGTCTCCTCTTTTTATCAATGCATATCTACTCTTTTGGTACCTTCAAGAGTAAAACAAATTTTCCCCTTGAAACTATGATGATAGTAGATGTTTTTAGAATTCGATCGATTGCTATATTGAAAGTACATAGGAGAACTTTTTATTTAAAAAAAGTCTTTAACCTCGATGGCCACTCTCTTTATTTCTCTTCGTAAGTTTTCTCTCTCTAGGTTCAATAACCTCTCTTTTTTTCTTTTCCTAACTTTTCTCAATATCGAAACCCCTCGGTCTACCTTAAATTCTCTCTCCACAGCCCAAACTACCCATGTTTTTCGACCTACCTTACGTCACTTCATCCAACACCCCCTTGTACCTTTTGCTTCCCTTATCCTAGTAGGAATAGTCTCATGATATATACCTTTTGCTTCCCTTATCCTAGTAGGAATAGTCTCATGATATATAGTTCATGAGGTTAAAAGATTTTCTTGCTCTCACGGAATAATACACTGTCCATTTACTCCCTCTTGTAAATCTGTAAATCTTAACATAGTAGTATTTTTGGGAACCCAAATCTTGGGGTGTATTTCCTTAAAACCAGTTACCAACTTCAAAACAAAAGAAAAACCCTTCAAGAATTGAATTCAATTTTTGGAAAGAAAGATCAAGTGTCAAATAACATAGAATCCAAATTTTTTCCTTTTGGAAGTAATCATCTAGAAATCTTAAATGGATTCCAAATATTCAAATAAACTTAATAATAATAAAAAAAAACATCTTGATAAAAGCTTTCGCCCATGGGAGTATGGATACAGTATGCTCCCTCAAGAGCACAGTATACGCCCATGAGAACATTTGTATCGAAATGCCACTATCAAATAATGCGCAAGGTAATGTTGTCAATGTAGGCAACTTTGCAACTTGATATTTGCTTAGCCCTCCCTCTTGAGTGCACACGGTCCATAAAATAATCTTCATTTCAATTGGTGCTATTTGTGGACGATGACCCATCAGTGTTGGCTTGCTATCCAAAACATTCATTATTTGCCACTTGACACGTGTCAAGACATAAAATATTAGGAGCCACTATGACAAAGCAGTTGGAAATTAATAGAACCCTAAGAATCTATTTGATCCAAAATGGGAAGTCTGGGATTATATAATGGGAAATGTGTCATTTATATGATATCAACATGTTCGATGATGGATTACTTTGTCCCCCCTTCTAAGACCCTTTTCTCACATACCATTGTTCCTTTTTTTAAATGCCTTGTGCTTTTTCCTTTTTTTTTTTAGGGGGACTCGTTTCTTGATTTTATAAATAATAGTCACGAAAATATCATGGGGTTGAGAGAAATGGCTCTATGCTATGCTATCATTTGGGTTTCATACACTGTAATAACGACTTCTCAATAGCGTGATATATGTAAGTTTAGGAGTGTAATACCTCCTCAGTCTTTGTGTGGAGTACTCACACACTTTTTACAGTCTTGTCGCATAGGAATGCAATGTTCAAAGGGATTGTATAGAATGAGACTCTTTATGTTTATACAAGTAGAGGTCACAATTACTTATAACCATCTCATATGAAATTTAATAGTTTGGATTTGTCATAAGTTCAAGAAAAGTTTTTTTGAAGTTTGAGCTTGATCAATGGAATAAATACATGAATTCAATTTCACATTCAATAATCAAGATTGACTGTTACAACCTTGTACAAAAATAAATGGTCTCATTATATACTTTTCCATTTTCAAAAAGTTCTTTTTAGTTTTCTTTGTTTGACATGGAATGATTGATCATATGCTACCAGATTTTTTGAAACTCAAATGCTAGCATAATATACTTCCTATTAAGGACAAGTTCGATTACGGGAAAACATCTCTCCTTCCCTCGAAAAATATTTTTTCCAAATAGATTCACAAGAAAATAAATTCTCAAGAAGATATTCTCCCATTTTTGCCAAACCATGGAGGTGCCCCTAGAAAAACAAGAGGCACCCTTTTTTTGTGATAAACTTAAAATATGTTTTCGTCTTTAATTACATGAACCCAAAACCTGCACTTCTATTTATGATGCTTCAGGTTCCTGCACCTATTGGTATGTCGAGAAACATGGTTTCAATATTGAAAATCTTTGTGATAGCCTTAAAATATGTTTTAATCTTTAATTATAAAATTCAAAGATTAAAAAATAGTGTCAATCTATGAAAATCTTGAAAATTGACGGCCCAAAAATGTGTTACATGATACATTATTTGAATTCTATTCTAATATAAGGGAACTTAGGGGTAGCTCTAATAGTGATAAGATGAGGGAAAATAAACTTAAGTGGGCCGACTATGTACAGTGTAGACCTAGTACAACATTAGTTAAGATAGAGAATTCGGTCCAAGTGGGAGGACCTAATAGGGCAATGGGAAGACCTAAAACGACATGAATGAAGGTAGTGAGAAGAGATATGGTGGGTCATGGTCTAATTGAGAGTATAACCATTGATAGAGCTGAATAACAAAAAATGATTCATGTGATAAAAAAAATAAATAAATAATTAAGATAAATCTATGATGATGATGATGCTTTAGACCTAATTTCGAATTTCTTTTATATTTGGGATTCAAATGAGGGTCACTAAAAGGTGAAATTGGTTAGGCTTATAAATCTTTGAGGGATGGGCAAGTCTAGAAATGGAAGGCAATGATTTCGTAGAAGCTTAAGGGTTTCAAAACACCTCGAAAGACACATGATCCTACGTTCAAATAGTTGCAAATGGATAAAATTTTTAATAGTTTAGTGGCTGTGTATGCGGTAATAAGACCATGAGCGATGAGAACTTTCGCATTCTTGAGGGGACTGTGTTGGATTTGGTGATACCCAAATCACTATATAAAGAGATCCTATATTATTTAGGATTGAGATTAATATTAACTAGTTTATTAAAGGAAATAGAAATCCAAAAAAATTAGAACTGTTGGATATATCTCTTAGTTTTTGGGATATATGTAACATCTATAACCTAATATATATGGGATGAGAGAGACAATAATATGTGTACCCTATTTAGGTTACCATATTATTAGCGATATACATTTTATTACTAGATTTTATTTACCCAAACACAATGATATTGAACTTTTATGTAAGCAAGGGCCCATAAAGAAAAAAGAAAATATACATTGAGACCATTTACCTTTGATACAAGGTGGTCACCATAACCCAACTTGGTGATGTGGTGGTGCGAGGCACCTACAATAATGAGTCCACATTTATGGTTGGGTCCCACTTTGAAGTAAGAAATATGTGTTGGGCTATATCGCCTCACATTTTAATGAAAAATTACAAAGATGAACATACCCCAACGAGTATTAGCACATGTAGTAAGCCCTCCCCAAAAATCGAATTAGGAGAGAACCAGTTGGTTCGGCTATGACAAAATCGGTTGGTTACGGACAAGACCGGACCAACCCGGCCGGATTTGGTGGGGACATGGCCAGTTTCCAATAGATGATGGGAACCAGATCGCGTTCAACAATTTCTAATCTAACTAGGGCGGATAAGTGATTTTTCAAACATTGGTTTTGGCTAATTGACGCTATGCGTTGAAAGTTGAAGCTAAAACCCAAATCCAGCATGGCCATCATGCCCTTATTTTCTTTGATGCAGTGTTTAAAAAAAAAAAGGATTGGACAGAGCTGGTCTAGTTCAGCCAAAATATTAGGAAATGGCTGGTTCTATCCTGTTCTCTGATAAAACTGGCCGGTTCTATTAGAGCATATGTCCCACTTTTAATTTCTAAATTCTTTTCAATTTTTTGTTCTTTAATTGTTTTTTTTTAGATCAGTTCACTTGGCTAGATCACCAATTTGGACCGCTAATTTGTCAATCCAGCCCGATTTTTCCAATAAATGATCTAGGTCACTAATCCGTATTTTTAGACCTTGCTCTAATGCATTTTATCAGGTTCCTGTGCTGGCATTGTTCTCCCTCTCTCCCCCATTTGAAAATCTCTCTCTTTTTGAAGAGGAGACTTTCAACATCCTTATACTTTCTTTTCAACATGCCCATAAATTTTTATTCAAGCCATTTAATTAATTTTGGAGGTTATAAACAATTTTATAAGGCTTGGTTATGTGACCAATTTTGGGTTAAAGATCTTGCATATTTTACACAAAAATTCACAAAGCCCGCATAATGATACGTGGGTTCCTTCGTATCATGGCGTAGTAGTTGTCATATTAAAGCTAAAGGAACATGGGTCCTGCAATCACATCCGTTTATCTGGTTGAGGAGCTAGAGTTTGGCCCACGTATCCTCCAATTCTTCAATGTCCAAATCCGAGCAAAAATTAAAGATATCCTAAGAATACTCGCATGGCTGTGGACTTGTGTGACACGAGGTGAACATTTTACGAAGGGGATTGCATGCTTTAAGTTATATTCACTTTTGATATAGAGCGGTCACGATCAATCTTATTTATTGTACGTGAAATATGATAGATTGAAAAGTGTCATGCTATTTGAAAAATGTTATTTTAAATTTAGTGCTTAGTCTATGAAATATTGTTGGATTTGGTTCTATCCAAAATCACCCATATAGAAATCTTAATCCATTGATATTGATAAGTTTCGTAAAAAAAAATAGAAATCCAAAAAGATTAGAAATCTAGATATATCTCCTGGTTCTTTTAGAAAATCCAAAAAGATTTTGACTTTTAGATATATCTCTTGGTTTTTTATAGATATGTAATATCTATAAGAAGTTTCATAGTTAATGTGATTCCTAACCTTATATATATATAGGATGAAAGAACAGATAATTTGTGTGTCTTTTTTGAAGAATCATATGGGAAAGGTGGTTTTCTTTAGAGAAAGAGATGTACGGCTCCTCTAAAGAGACGAGAGCTTCTTATGGAGAGAAACATTGCGATGATGTTTCTTGAAGACTCCTGAAGATTGAGAGGCTATAGAAGAGAGCTTCTTATAAGATTGAGAGGCTATATACGAGAGCTTTTTATGGATAGAAACATTACGATGGTATATCTTGAAGACTTCAGAAGATTGATAGCCTGATTTCTTGTCGAGAAGTGGTTACCATGGAAATTTTGGGTTATTTCCCTATTAGTTAGAGAAAAAATCAGTTTCTTGTTGTTCTCATATTTATATCTGGTGTTGTAGGTAATAGTTATCAGAAGTAAAGAGAATAAAGAACCACATATTGTGGTGGTTGGAAGAGTGGTTTAAAAGAGTGTGCTCGACGGGGTTTTGTCGAGGGTTTGAGAGGTAACTCTATATCCCAAAATCTTTGATGCAACTTTCATTAGTATAGTAGATTTCACATTGTTGTGCTCGTGGATGTAGCCATTCTGGGGTGAACTACGTAAATTTTTGTGTTCGTTGTATTTCTTTCTTGTTTTATTTGTCTTTAACGGTTCTTTTTTCTCATATTTTATTTACCAAAAATCAACCCATCAGGTTTAGAGCTTCCGCGCACAACACATATCCCATATTACCCAATTTTATATCGCACATTAATAGTGAATGCGATATCTCTGTATTAAAAGCTAATATTCTGATTGTATATATTTCTTTAAAGAAGGTACAATAATATGTTGGTATTTTGGTTCGAAAAGTACTTGTGTTTATTTCAAAACAACAAATATGGTTTTGTGATTTTTTCCTAAGCTGATTTGGTAGAGAGAGAAAGTTGTGGGTTTGAGTCCCACAAAGAAGAGGAGGGAGTTATATGAGCAGTATTTAAGATTAGACATTCACATGCCTTATACTCTTTGTACATGGTGAGAGGAATGCTATATTTTCGGAGCATGCGAAGCATGCAACACACACGTGCATGTGCGAAGGTGTGGGCACAAGGGCCCTTGATGGTGTGCCCCTCGCCCGAGCACTTGTCAGGCTCGAGGTTCGATTGCTTTTTGTAAGCCTAGATTGTGTGGGTTAGCCAACAGTTATTTAGTCATTGATACATGTGGGACATCCAACAATCATCTAGACATTGTTGAAATAGAGGCTAGTATATACCTTGTAGTTGTTTGGTAGTATATGTAACTCCCATTATAGGCAGACTCTCCGATTCATAGGAGTTAGAAACTTAGAACATATTTTTGAGTCCAGGATTCAGTCCGGTCCATATAACTGCACCTCAAACTAAATTTCTACACCAGCACTTCTCATGATATAAACCTTTTAGCTTTCTTTTCGTTCTTTTGCTAGTGTGACAGTTTCTTTATGCTAACATCACATTTCTTTTGTATTTTTATCCTTGAGTGATTCGACCTACTAAAGTTCGCAATCCTTTGAAACTTTTTGTTGCTAAAGTTTGGGTCTAGGCCTTATTACCAGTTGATTAGTTGAAAATATTAAAATATGACACATCTTCTTTTATTTAGTCAACCAGCCTAATACAAAGGAGAGACCATAAAAAGAAAATTAGGGTACGGCCTCGTTTATTGATATAACCACCCTAAAACAAGGATTAGCAAAGAGAACTAGGAAATTACGTGATACATGATCAAAACACACACACATAAAGACAACATTACTCTTAACCCTGTGAAGAAACTCAGTTGAAGCCGTGCCTTAACTAGGATCTCTCAGTTTGGCCTTCGACAATTCAAACGAACCTCCCCTTGAGTGCCAGTAAGAACCCCTATGTTCGCCATCCTAACCATCGATTCCGCAAAATCCAAAAAAAATGCAAACTTGTTCAATCTATACGAGAGCACCTGCAGATTGGTTGGACCTCTGCCATTGAAGAGCTCTTGGTCAGAGTGAGAAGACCTTCATTCTCTACCAGGTTCTCGTAGTAGTTGTTATCGAAAACTGTTGGTGTTTTGATATTCGAGTGGTGCGATGTTGTTGTCACCTCCAATATGTGGGCACGATGCCTGTCGTGAAGTTGCAAAGTCAGGGTCACAGTTTGTTTCATTGTATATGCGGTTTCGGAACAAGAAACATGCAGCAAATCCGATTGTGTGGGCACCGCTCAGGGCCACGAGGTCTCGCACGCCTAGCCTGTGTGACTGAAACTTGGTGATTAGGGCTGGGAGGTCCATAAAAGGAGATGGGATTTGTGTGTTTGCATCTTGCTTGCTAGCCATTCTTGAGTCCGTCCTCCCAAGTGGTACGACCCAAGATGGACCTCCCAACTACATAAGTTGAAATGGGTAAGAAGTAACTAACATTCATCATGGTTTTCAAGTGAGAGAACTTTGCCGAGTAATGATCTTATAGGACCTTCGCTCACCTATGTGCGTAGGATCTTAAAGGATCACTATTAAAATTGACACGGATCTCTAAAAAAATTATCACATGGGTGTAAAACTTGACTTTATATAAATCCGTACCAAATTTAAAGATGATCCTTTGAAGTCCTACACACATAGGTGGGGAGGGTCCTATAGGATCATTTCTCAAATTTGACATGAGAAATAACTAGATAAGCTAACTTCGAAAAGTACACAATGAGACCAATTACTTTTACCATTCGTACAAGGAGGTCACAATTATTTTGGGCCTTAGGATGAGAAATCAGAGGATTAGGACATGCTAAGTACTAGGTTAAAGTATCAAAGAAAGTCTTTGAACTTTGTGACGCACACCAAGCTCTTAGATTTCATATCTAAGGCTAGAAGTGGTTGGGACCTCTTTATACAATAGGAAAATGGTCTTATAATATACAATCCTACTAGCATTAGTTACCATTAGTAAACATTACACGTGCTTGTGTTAATTTTTGAGTTTGAAGTATAGAAGTTGAAACATAACAAGGAATTTTTTTTTGGGAAACTACTATACTCCTCATGTCATTACTCCGAACTACTATGATTAACAGTTGGATGGTGATGGAGGCCACACCGTATCTCGGTTACCATCTCACTGTTAATTAGAACAGCTATGAAACTCATGACCATGGCACTTTATATGGTCATGAGGATCACTGTAGCCTTTCTCTTGCTGTTCTAGCTTGATGTCATGGTGGCTATGAATAATATACATTCCTATAAGCTCACGAGATTCTAAGAGTAAGAAAATGGAAAAAAGAATATTTGAGTGGTCTAGCAGTCCACTTTCAACAAAAAGGTCAGGCGCCAAAAAAATAAATTGGTTAGGGGATTTCTTGATCGGATCTAGGGTTTCAAGTGCCTCAAAACATTTTTTTTTTCTTTTTTTGTCTTTGGAAAATTGTTCACAAGGGGAGGTTAACGTAAGCCAAGTGGTTCTCCAAGGGACCAAGACAGTATATAATGTTTGATTGAAGGGTCCTGGATAGGGATCAAGTTTGCAGCGCGCCACAATGTGTCATCTAGAATTCCTGTCCTACCACTTACCTACAAATAAATAAATAAAAAGGAGTTCCCAAACTTTAATTTTGGCTTATATATTGGACACAGTAAACAAGTCTCTCAGCCATCTGATGTCAATGATGGACGGCTGAAATGGTTGATGATCAGTAAAGAACAATTGATGGAAGTGTTTTTTTTTTGTGGAGGATATAATTTTGTACTACAGCATACATCCACAGAAGAATGTCGAGAAATAAAGGGTGTTGCTAAGAGCGAAAAGGGCTAATACTCACAACCACCACTGAGTCACGAGCTGCAACCGCCAAGATATCGGCGCATGATACAACATTACCATTGCAAACTTGGTTCAGTGCAGTTTTGATATTGTTGACCACTTCGAAGCCCCTCAGTGAATTGATATTGGGCAGTGCAGTCTTCTCCCCTATGAAAGTGCCATTATCATCTAAGAGGTCAGAAGCGTCACATCCCTGCACAAATAAGCAATCCTTAGTGCTAATTTCTTATTTGAAAAGCATAATATACTAGCAGCTCCTCAACCGTTGATATTGACAATGGGGAGTCGGATGTGCTGTTGTCAACCATCCAATGTAGACATTGGATGATTGGGGGGTTATGTATAACGAACTTTAAGGAGAAAACCACACTCCAAAACTCTCTGTTGTCGACACTAGATGGTTAGGATGTGTTGTTTGAGGAACTTCGATCAGAGGAAGGGGAGTCCTGAAGGTATTAGACAGTTGAGGAGTCACTAGCAAATTGTTCGAAACTCAAATGCTAGGATAGTTCAACCATCTTTTCTTATTTTTCTTTGTATTGTTTTGGGAAATGCTATTTGTACCCATAATTATTATTGCTCTGTGATCCAATTTACAGAGGCAATCCTCGCTAAATTTCAATATATTTCTACACATGGTTCAGGTGAACATAGAAAAAACGTAGGTTCAGATAGGAAAAACATGTGGCACAAATGAGGGCTGTTTGATTGTTCGAGGAAATTTGATTCGAGGACGTAGAATCCATGCTTTATAAAAACTGGTTCCAAGAATCATGATGGGCTTGAGTGGTTATTTGTTCATTGTTGGAACACTACATCCTAAATTTGATTCCCAGCTGAACTACCCAAAAAATAAAAAAATACCGACGCCAATCCTACATATGCAATTAAAAAAGCACACACATTTACTCACATTGACGAAGCAATCGTGAAAATGCAAGCGCACCAAAGATGCCCCCATCCTCGCCTCCGCATTTATTGAATCATTAACTATTCTGCTAATGGTGGGCAAAGCTTGGGGACAAACCGTGTCGTAGAAACCCGGAGAGAGTTGAGCAAAAGCTGGTGTGCAAAGTGCAACTGTGACTATAACCCAAGTGAAAACTGAGCAAAAACTAGCCATAGCTTAGATTTTTGAGCACGAGAGAGAGAGAGATGTCAAAATGTTTGATCAGTTCTGTACTAATTGGCCACCAATGCTTGATCTGCTTAGAACCATATACATATATATAGAGAAAATCGCCTTAGAAAAGGTAAAATGAGTCCAAAAAAGGCGAATCAAATGGAGGATGGGTTTTGGGGCGATCAAGTTGTAAAGTCTATAAGCTAGAAATGTAGTTGCTCAGGAATCAGGCTTGGGTTTGAGTGGTTAGCTGACATCTGCGATGCCCTATTTCAAGTTTGAGTTCTATCACTGAACTACTTTAAAAAAAGGACAACAGTATCATATTTGCTTCTGAAGGTAGATACTCCCCTGGTGTCATAAGACTATATGCTTCTAAAAGTATAAATTCCCTTGGTAAAAACCTTGTCCGGGAGTATTTTAGTACTCTAAATTTTGAGAGATGTATCCTCATCAACCAAGTGGCCAGTCTAAAAAAGAAAAGAAATGTGCATTCTATAGGTGCTTGACAATAATAATGTCTTTAGTTTGAACAGATATGTTCAAAAGTTTGAGATCCAAGAATTTAGAAACTCAAAACTCTATTTTTTATCTTTTGCTTTTCGAAGATACTCGTATAGTTTTTCAGAAATAGATCCCAAAATTTTTGATATAGGCTTTACCCCTACGTTGGTATCTTACCCGGTAGTGTACATGTACATTGTGCACCTTGGGAAACGAAACACACTAGCTACTCTTTTACCACGGTAAAAAAGACCAGCAAGCAGCTCCGCAATTCCAACTTCAATCTCCATATTATGTTGTAATAAGTTTATGTGAGTAATGCTTTTAAACATTATTAACATTGAAGAAGGAATTGGCCTCCTAGCCTTTTATATGCACATGGACCGCATTACAATTTACAATTCCAACCTTGTTGGAAGCAGCGAGAAGAAATATAGAGATTTATGACTTTATTGAAAATATTTTACCATTGATAGAGCAGAATGGCCGATCAGAATTTATGTAAACGATTCCAATTAATTAGAAAAAGACTTTGACAAAGATGAATTTCAACATCAGAGATGATATTGTTTTAGGAACTATAACAATATAAAAGTACATAAAAAGGTGGACAAACGAAATAGTATGGCTGTTTTGTCGCTATGGCAGGTTGGTCCATCAAATTATTTCTCTGGCAATCCTACTAGCTATAAAAGACTAAACAAATATTCACTAAGGCTAAAAGATTTCCTACTCTTGTGGGAGTCTGCTAGCCATCTACTCCCTTGGGAAAAACTTACACGAAAGGTATCTTTTAGATCTCAAATTTTGGAGATGTGATCTTTGCAACTGGCAACTAATGTCACATTTAACTCTTGCTCTATATGTGTCTAAAAAATGGCATCCCTAGATTGCACTGGAGTCATCCAATTTTTGAAGGGAATGATCTAGATATTTAATAACTCAAAATCCAATTTTTTTCTTTGAAATTAATCATCTAGTTATAATTAGATAGATCCCAAACATTAAATAACATAAAAGAAAAAAGAAAAAAAGGAGAAAAATCTCCCAAGTTCTTTGCCCGAGGAAGTAAATGTATAGCATGCTCCCGAGGGAGTATTGCATACATGCTCTTCATTGAGATCTACCATTGTTTCAAGTGGCTATCTTGGATTGAAGAAACAGATATTCTGGGATTATATGATGGAAGATGTTATCTTTTAGTATTTCTTTCTCTTTATTAATGAAAAAGTGGCTATCTTGGATTGAAGAAACAGATATTCTGGGACTATATGATGGAAGATGTTATCTTTTAGTATTTCTTTCTCTCTGTTTACCAGGAAGAAAGAAAAAGAAAAAGGATCAGTTATCTTTATATGGTTTCTTTCGCGCTAGAAGTTTTTATTTTGTCATCTCTTCCAAAACCACTTTTCTATTGCATTATGAGCTGGTCTTTGGGAGGCGTTATGCTATATCCCTTTAAAAAAAGGGCTAGTATACTATATCTCAAAAGAGTTGCAAAATAGAGTAAAGAACAGCATTTTTAGCTGCTTCCCTCTGATAAAATTTTTTGACTCGAGAAGATGATGCCTTTTTCTTAGTTGGTCTCTAATCCATGTACTGTACAAATCAAACGATTTGAATTTTTCACACACACCGACTTGCTAAAATGCTTTGTAAGAGTAACGACCTTATCTATTCGGGACAATGTTCACAAAACCGGCCGATCTAACCGCTAACCAGCCGGTTGGATCGGAAACGGCCAGTGACCGGTTTCGGTTTTGTTTTGGTGATCACCCATTATTTTAAACTTTAAATATAATAATACTTCAAATTTAAATCAAATATATTAAAGTGGTTTATTAGTTAGCTTTAACGATTGGTTTTTACATGAATCAGGATCGAATCCGGTCGCCAGCGCTTCATAAATTAATTTCTGCCAATTCTGCCATTTACTACTTAGCCGCGAGCGTTGTTTACTTTTTGGAATTGGTTGGTTAACAAACCATATGCCATTTACTACTTAGTTAATCATGTTGATAAAAATAAGGGCTTATATAATGTATAAGATAATTTCTTATTTTTTTTGGAATTGGTTGGTTAAAAAACCATATGCCATTTACTACTTAGTTGATCATGTTGATAAAAAATAATATTATGTATAAGATAATTTCTTTTAAAAAAATGATCATTTTTTTTTTTTAAAAAGAGTTCGTCAAGCCTTTTTTTTAACAGTATTTTAATATTCTTTACATTAATGTAAAAATTAAAATATATTTTGGTCATTGATACTCACTTTTATATTTTTCTATCTTTTCAGAAAATTTTAAAAATACCCCGAGGCACAAATTGACGCGTTAAAATCTATTTTTTCATTAATTTTTAACTTCATTTGAGTGTGTTTTGTTTTAATAACATTCTTTATGTGCTTTTTATATTTTAGTAGAATTTTTTTTATTTTTTTAACATTTTTTTAATCATTTCGGACTTGTCTGGTTAGAGAAGTTCTGTAATAATCCTAAAATTTCAAAAAAAAAAAAAAAAGGAAAAAGAAAATTTTATTAAGTGATGGTCCATATGCGCATGATGGTCTTTAGGGACCATCATTACTTTCAAAAGCTATTGGTTTAAGTTTTTGCTGCCTTGCCACGTCCTTTAGTGGACGTGGGCTT
>NW_006497795.1:19079-31412 GCF_000471905.2 Amborella trichopoda
ACTCCCATCCTAGAAATTTTTTGAGATATTTCTCTCTCTACTTGAAACGTAGTGAGCTCTTTTTCTCTCTAGCTGAATTTTTATCGGAAGTTCCCTCTCAAATATTTTAAGTAAGTGACTTCATTATCTTGAAAAATAATCCGTTCTTTTTAAAAATGAAATGAAATAATTACTTGTGCTTATTTTCATGAATTTTAGGCGCTACCTCATTATTTTGAAAAATAATATTTTTGATATAATTGTGATATTTTATCTATGTTAGAAATCTTAAATGCTGTAAATTCTTAGAAAAATAAATTTATTTATTTTTCTTGTCTATTGTTAGAAAATTTTAGATATTGTAAAATTATTAGAACTAAATGTGATATTTTTGCTTTTAGTAACATTGTGAGATTTATTTGTGAGATTTATTTCTACTGTTTTGAATATTTAGACACTATAAAATTCATTTGCAAATAACTGCCTTATTATTTGAAAATTGATATTTTTGCATTTGATTATAGCATTGTCTGTGAAATGTTTAATTGCAAATTGACATCCCATAAATTGTGATAATTCCGTATTCTTGAATTTCTATAAGAATTTTTTTATACATATTAGATTGGCAATTATGCTAAAATGTCTTTACGAACTGCTACCTTTCTAAATTTGAGTCCAAAATATTTGACTAGTTATTTTTAAGAAGTTATTGAAAGTGATTGTTATTAATGGTTGAAGTGAAATTCATATTAATAATTTCAGTGATATGTTGAGTACATGATATTACTGCTTTCGAATGTTTAAAGAGATTTACAAATACTTTAAGTATGCAAGTGGACTCATCCAGATTGTTGGTGAGGTATAAGTTGACCTATTTGGTACTTCGGTAGGGATTAAGCGGACTCATCCGTTATGACGGTGAGATATAAGTGGACCTCCATGGATTAAGTAGACCTATCTGAGACGCCGATAGGGATTAAGTGGACCCATCAGGACGCTGATGGGGTATATAGGTGACCTACTTGGGACGCTAGTAGGGTAATTTGTGAAATCCTTTGAATTATGTACTGTCGTTAAAACGTTATATGCATTTCAATTATTCGGATTATACTTAATTATACATTTTTTAAAGTGAAACTGTTAATGCATTTCTGTTAATAGATCTCCTTTTTTAAAATATTGATATCTTTCAACCATGATTATTTTAGGATTATGATGATCACTTGCTGAGTAGCCAAACTCATCAAATTATGGTAAACATTTTTTCAGGATAATTGCGATTTCATTTTGAGTGCTCGTCAGGATCAACTCTGAAAGAAATTGTAGTTGTGCTTAAACTTTATTTTGTTACTTTGTAAGAATTCGTCACTGTAAATTTGTCCTATCAAGAGATGTATATATGTTTTGACTGTCACATATGAGGAATATCAATATTGTAAATTCTTGGGCCGTGACAAGTTGAATCGGCCGGTTTATCGGTTAAGCTGGTTAAATCGTTTCCAAGCCCATATCCGGTTAACCATTCAAGTTCGATTTTGCGAACGCTTGGTAGGGACCAGGAGTACCACTTGCAAGTGTTGACCTTTGTGATTCTCCTTTATCTTTGCCATGGAAGTACGAACATATGGAATTCGCCTCTTTATCTATTTTTGTATTTATAATTTTTCTAATTCCTGTTTATTACTCTCAAGAACTAATCCTAGGATTTTATGTCTGTTTAGTCATTTTGTTTTTTGCCCAAGACACCCCGTTTGCGGCAGAGGCATTGCCTAATTCAGATGATTCGAGCTCCAAATCAAAAGTCTTTATTAAGAAATTCGTTAGTTCTTCAAGTGCTGGACCTACTTCAAACAAACCGGTCCACGTAAAACACCCCTTGATGCCGTTTCCCTCCCCCTCCCCCTGTGGCCTTATTTGTTCATCTAGAAAGTTATTGGACATTTCGAGTGCTAGAACAATGGTGCCATAGAGAAGTCAGTTTGGTTCTTAAATTGATGGACCAATTTCCTAAAAAAAACCGGTTTGACGCTTTAAGAGCCGGACCTCTTGTGATTCACAAAACCCTCTTAGATGTAGAAACACAAATCCTAATGTCGAAATCCCATGAGATTGTTACTTACACTGTTTAATAAATACGTAAGTAATAATTACAATATTAATATGAGAAATAAAATATAATAACAAAACTACAAAGGTTCAAAGATTTACGTGGTTTATGCCAAAAGACTATGTTCAATGGAAAGGATTCTAGGATTTGACAATAAGAAGATACCAATATCCCAAAACCACATCAATGGTTGTACATTACCTCCTTTGCTGTCTGCTAGGGGCAAGCCCTCTTGCTCTCTCTAGTGTCCTCTACAAACAAGTGCTTTTGACGTAGACACACACAAAAAGTGCGGCTTAGCTATAGTTTACTTGTAGCTTAACATTCCCAATATCAGCACCTATAGAGGCGGCCTGTGCAACATGAACAAAAAGTCCAAGACCAAGGTCTCCAACAACATCACCCTTGAAGTCATCACCATGAAAGATCACAACGTTCTCAAGACTTTGCTTTGTAATATCGTCTCTTTCATGACGCCCAAAAACATATCCATTCATGTTACGATAGTAGTAACGTCAAAGCCCTCTTCAACTTGGGCTTTGACATGACTTGGCTATCACTGGCTTTGCTCGTGGGTAACCTTTTTTTAGGCGTTCCACAACCTTTTGACTTACATCCATAAACCTGGAAACGAAGTTCGTTCCCTTTCGTCAAGTAGATAGGCGTATGATTTGCATTAGCTTTTCCTTACACTCTCTTGGAACCAGTGTTTTAAAAATCGAACCGCAACAGTTAACCGGACATGGGGTCAGAAGTGGTTTAACCGGCCTAACCGGTAAACCGGCCAATTCAACTGTTCTAATCGAGCAAGTCCTGGTTAGCCAAAAAATTGTTGGAAAAAATAAAAAGATGCAAAAAAAAAAAACACTAAAATATGAAAATCATATAAAGAATGATTAAAACAAAACGCATTCAAATGAAGTTGAAAATTAATGAACAAAATGGATTTTAAAAGTAAGTATTAATGACTAAAACAATTTTTAATATTTACCATAATGTAAAAAAATGTTAAAAATGTATTACAAATCAAATTTCTTATTTTTAAAATTTTATAGACATATTTTTGAATTTTTATTTTTAAATTACCGATCGATCATCAAAACCATTGGAACCAGCAAGGGGCCGATTCCGATCTAATCGGACGGTTACCAGTTAAATCACCTGGTTTTCTAGCAATGCTTGGAACAAACAAGGAGGCTGAATGGAAAAAGGGACTGAGGTGGTTCTGAATTACTTAATGATGTTTACCAGTCCATTCAAACTAAGCATAAACAATGTATGTCTCGTGGTCAAAGGTTTAACCTATCTTTGCACAAGTTAAAGAAGACTAACTTTGGCTGTATGATCAAATTTATTTTGTAGGCCTTCGCATTTGGAATAAAACATACTTCAAGTGTTCAAATGGATGATAACTCGTGGTGCATGTTCTTCTTATTTAGCATTGAGTGCTAAGCTTTTCCAAAACTAAAATCATGATGCTTAAGGTACATGGTCAGTGATCTATGGGCAACAGAAAGATGCCAATCGTCGTCGATTGGTCTGGGTCCCTGTAGGAGTGAGCCAAGCCCGTCCCGGACCAATGTTGAAGCAATCCAGACCACTCTAGGTCGCACTTAGCCTGATAGACCCAAAAAGGGTAAAAGTGAGGAAGAAGAATGTTGGATATGGTGATATCCAAAATCCTTTACATAAAGAAATCTCATATTACGAGGGATTGAGATTGATATTGATAAGTTTCTTAAAAGAAATAAAAATCCAAAAGGATTAGGACTCTTGGTTCTTGAGATATATGTAACATTTATCGGAAGTTTTTTATTTAGTGTGGACTCCAAATTAGTGTGAACTCCTAACTTTATATATATGGGATGAAAGATGAAGGAATATGTGTGTCCTACTTGAGTCATCATATGGGAAAGGTCTCTGCATAAGCCGTAAGGCTTCTCCTTAGAGAGAAGAGAGCTTCCTACGGAGACGCAATGGCAAGGCCTCTCCTTAGAGAGAAGAGAGCTTCCTATGGAAATGCAACGACAAGATCTCCCCTTAGATTGAGAGGCTGGTTTCTTGTAGAGAGAAGAAAGCTTCCTGCGGAGATGCAGTGGCAAGGCCTCCCCTTAAATTGAGAAGCTGGTTTCTTTCAGAGAAGCAATTTTTATGATGATTTTGGGTGGTTTTCCTTTTTAGTGAGAGAAAGTCTCGGTTACTCTCAAGGGTATCTTCCTGAACAACAATTAGTTGTTGAATAAAGACGTGCCGATCGAGAGAGTAGGTCTACAAGGATTTGTTTTGCTTAACTTTATATCCCAAAATCTATGATGTAACTTTCATCGGTATAGTGAATTTCAGTTTGTCGTCTTGTGGATGTAGCCCTCTTGGTATGAACCACATAAATCTTTGTGCTCATGTGGAGTGTGTGTTTCATACTTTATTTCTCGTATTATGACTCATACTCTCTCCTATTTTATTTCTAGTTGGATAAACACACAATCTTTGTGGGATCTAGCTTTTGGGATTCATGTTTTCGCATCTAAAAAAGCTCTTAAATCCTAACACTGAAAACAATGACAAATTGGGCCATGTGGCCCTAGTCCAAGCCCAATCAAGTCTCATGTCCTCAAGCAATATTTCTTGGGTTAAGTCCATATTATCGGGACCACGCGGCCCATTATCATCTTTGGATGGCAGGAAGCACGTACTAACACATGAGCACACTATACATCTATTACCATAATAGCATAGTCAGTATTAGGAAATTTGCTTTTACTTTTTGGGCAATATTCATTTTAATTTACAATTTCGAAAGTGTACCTGAGTTATGCACCATGGGTTGGGCGGTACATTGTGCGCCGAAGGGCGACATTGGAGATTGTAGACTACCAGAAACCAAGAGAACGTGTATGTGTCAAATGAAGATAATCCCCACCGTCCGTCATCAAAAATGACCGACAAGTACCCATTTAGTTGTACCTCACATAATATCAGTGAACGAAAAGTGGGCTGAGTAGCAAGGCCAGAGTCGTCCCGGGTCGGAGGTCCAACTCCGGATCTTTAAAGAAGTTTTAAAAAATTATAAAAAATACCAAAAAACAAGAAATACATTTGTACCATGTTTATTTATGATTTCTATTCTTGGAAAGTATTTTGGCCATGAGTACTTATTTTTATAATTTTTCATTTTTTTTGAAAAGTTAAAAAATATCTCCGGTCACAAACTCATTTTTTAAATTATATTTTACAGCTACTTTTTTAATGATATTTAGTTGTGTTTTGTTAAATTGTACTTCGAATATATTTTTTAGAAAATGATAAATAACCCTTAAAATAAACTTTATAGACATCCCACCTCTCAATACTTTTAGTATCACACCATAGAGCCCAATACTATTTTTATTTGTATTTACCCCCCTTTCCTCTCAAGTCACAAAATCAAAAACTTTAAGACCAAAATTCCCTTATCCTCTCTCTTCCCCTATGTTTTAAACCCATTTCGTTCTCTCTCTTGTACCCATTTCGTTCTCTCTTTCTACATAAAATTTTAAACCCATTTCGTTCTCTCTCTTGTACCCAAACTCTCTCTATAGAAAAAACCCATTTTTCTCTCTCTCTCTGCCCAAACTCTCTCTTTCTACTTAAACTCACTTTCTCTATCTCTTTCTCTCTACCCACCCTCTCTATCTCTCTCTCTCTTTTGGTAAATTCCCGAAATCCCCAAAATCCACAATCTACCATAATTTTCGATCACTTTGTCTCTCTCACACTCACAGTCTATTGGGCTCTCTTAGTGCTAATTATGCATTTTGGCTTGAAACCAAAACACATCGTTGTTAGATTCGTTTTGGAGTCTTTTTCGGTTTGTTGAGAAAAATGAAGCAATCTGGTACTTCCGTCGATTCAAATGAAGAATTCGGATTTTTTTCATTTAATATAAATAAATGGGATATTTATATATATAACATATATAAATAATGAAAAGAATTAAAATAAAAAAAAACTTTTAGATGGCTATTTTTTTGCTGGCCGAAGTAGACCCGAAGCATACCTGAAGAAGACTTGAATATGATCGAAATAGCCTGAAGCGGCCCGAATCTGGCCTAAGCGGAAGCACCATACTTCGCTTCTCTTCTGTTTATGCCTAAAATCTGAAAGCTTTGGTTGAAGAAGTGAGTTTAATAATACTGCCAAAATGCCAAAATATCATTCTCATTTCCCTACTCCTCAACGGTAAAATTGGCTCGAAAACTCAGATCCTGGAGACTCACCACCCCAATAACCATTATTAAATATCAAATTCTGGCCTTCCTATCAATCCCAAAATCACCAATAAACTCAAACTTCTGGCCATTTCCCGAACACCAAGTTCTCTACAAGATCAGCAAAAGCCCCCATTATAAACTTATGTGAATACTCCTCATTAAGCCTGAGATAACAAGAAAGAAGCTCCTTTAAAGTAAACAACTCCATCAGTAAGCTCCCCACCTGCCTAGACTGCATCATAGCGACCATCGATTACTGAAAATCGATATACAGATCCAATCGATGAGTCTTGACCGTCACAACTCCTGCTGTTCTCTGATACTGCTTGTTAGGCTCGCCCAATTAGAGTATACTCTCACACGAATGTGGATGCGGGCAGTGGAACACGTATTTATGGGACACAAAAATTATGCTAAAGTCGATGGTTGTGTGTATGAGTGGGAAAACATGCAAATTAAATAAAATTAAACGTACTGGCATTGAGATTTACATGATTCACATTTCATATTACGTCCATAGTAGAAAAAGACGAATCCACTATTAACTCAATGGTTACAATAGTCTTCCAATAGACAAGTATTCTTCGGCTCACTAATTTCCTTTTAAAGACATTCTCTCTATAGGTTTTTTCTCTTTGAAGTGCTTCTTTCTCTCATAAACTTTTTTCCTTTTCTAAAGGCTTTTTCTCTCTAAAAGTAAATGTTCTTTCTTTCTATTTTTTCTTCCCTTCCCTTTCTTTTCTCTCTCAACAAATAAAATGCTTAAGATGATCACTTACACTCTTTCATCTTCTTATTCTCTCTAAGAAAAAGGATACTCTTTATCTTCTTATTCTCTCTCAAAAAATGATAACTCTTTCTCTTTTCCTTCTCACTCGGAGAAGGATACTCTCTCTCTCTGTATTTCTTCTCTCTAAGAGAATAATTACTTTATCTCATCTTCTTTACAAAAGAAGGCTTCCTGTACTTTCAATACACCAAGAAAAGTCCGACCAAAAAATGAGCCAAGAGAGATACATGGCCAAAAATAGCCCATAGATGTGGCTTTAGTTAAAACCCAAGAGTAAATACAACCTACCCATGTGAGGGCTTTTTATGGTTTGTTATCGCTCTATAGGATAGATTGAGGTAGAATATTTAACCAACATATTTATCTTTATCTCATCTCATACGAGGACCACATGAAGATATTACTTTAGAGAAAGTCAACAACCTCCTATATTTTTGCCTTGATACGAGTCAATGAGATAATGACAATTATGAAAATAACATTCTATAACTTCCTAAAATATGGCTTATCTCTATCTCCTTTCAACTAAGATATAAGATGATATCTTTACAGATATCCAATTTTCATGGGATAATGACTTGGTCAACAAGTCATCACTTTTTGGCTTTTCAAAATTGCATTTTTCTAGTCAGGCAATTTCCATTGGTGCTCCCCTCATGGGATGGGATGCCCAACAGTTTCACCCAATATATTCGGCCACGTTGGAGAAGTCTCCCGATCTTTTTTCGACAGTGAATCCACAACACCAATGTCATGGATCAAGGAGTCGGATTTTCCAGGGGAGAAAAAGAAGTGTCGAGAAGTTAGCAGCACTGCTAAATTTGGCAAAATTTCAGTGAAGTTGGTGCCATTGTTGGAGGAGGAGCTGCTCCTGCTAGATTTTGGAGGTGAAGTCGAGAGGGTAATCGGAGTCGTCGCTAAATTTGGCAGAGGCGGAGTCGAGAGGGTAGTTGGAGACGTCGCTAAATTTGGCGGTGGCAGTGGGGGCGAGAGGGTCGAAGACATAGTTGAAGGTTTTGAAGGGAGAGGTTTTGGGGTCTTCTAGGACACGGTTTTGGTGGTTTTGGCATTGGAGATGCAGAGATTGAGGCTTTTTTGAAGAGCTTTGGCCAATGCTCAACGGCCTTTATGAGAGAGAGAGAAAGTGTTTGATTTTCTTTGGTTGTATTTAGAGGAAAGGAAGAGAGAGAGGGCGGGTAAAGAAGGGGCAAGGAGAGAGATGACGGGTAGAGAGAGAAAGTGGGAAGAGAGATAATGGATAGAATGAAATAAAGAGAGAGGGCGGGTAGAGAGAGCAAGTGAGAGAGAGGGAGAGGGCAGTAGAGGGAGAAAGTGTTACCATAATAACTACAAAAACCTAGGGGAAGAGAGCGAAAAAGGGCATCTTAGTCTTAAACCCTTTATTTGAATGGATTAAATACAAGAAAAAATAGTATTAGAGTTTAGAGTGCGATATTAAAAATATCAAGTATAAGATGTCTACAAAGTTGATTTTGGAGGTTATTTATAGTTTGGGATTGTCTACAAAGAGATCATTTATCTTTTGTACATGGAAGTCACCTTTAAATTTCAAAATGAGTCATTGTAAGATTGTCATTGAATAGATATAAAGTTCCAAAAAAAAATTTTAAGACTTTGTGACTCACCCCAAGCCATTTAATTTGGCGTCTAATGATTGTGAACTCAATATACAAAAGATAAATAGATTCTTTCTAAAAAACCCCTTATAATTTACCCTATATTTTTTCTATTTTAACTTAATTTATTTATTTATTTAATAATTTTTTGATGCTAGAGTACTTGGCTTACTCGGACTTGAGCTAATACTTGGCTGGGGAATGGGCCAAGTAGTCGGCCTGAGTCGAATTTTCCAACACGGTATCATGTACATACATGGCATTTGGAACACTATCCCTTTGGAATACTCTCTCTCCCCCCTCTCTCTCTCTCTCATTTAGAGACGTACTGTACATCACATAATGATGGCATTTGAGATTTCGAAACTTCTCTCTCTATCTCTCAAAAATCAAGCTAACAAATGGCAAACCCTAATCGGAAAAAATCTGAACATCATTGACTCCAGCTTATCAAAACGCTTGGAAATCATTAAATTAGTTCTTTTCTTTATCTCATTTCCTAAGTCTTAGTTATTGAGACTTCCAAAATAAAATTTGTGAAGAATATTAGGCATTGTGACAGCTAGTTTGGGTTAAATGGTCGTCTATATTTTATAAACAAATTCACAGATGCAGTTCCGCTAAATTATAGGGTAAATTGACATGTAAAGCTTGACCCCACAACTGGATCCCTTGACCTGATTAAGCAAAAGTTGGCCCATGTGCTGTCCAACCCCTCAAAATTCAAAGTTCCAAAACTTAGGAAGTCTTTTGTTTGTGGGATGGAGCACGGAACGAGGTGAGAGAGAGGACACACAAGAGTGAGTGCTTCTCACGATAGACTTTCATGATAAACTTGGAAATCAAATGGTAGGATGCATGATCGTGTTAAGGTTGGGTCCGGGTCGGTTCCAGTTCGATACCGTCGACCCTATCGCCACCCCTATATTTGAGAGCCTAGGGAATAAATGTACGCGTGCCTAAAATCTTTAGTCAAAATCGGAAAATCAATACATTACCAAACGTTCCGACAGTATCATTTATTACGCAGAGAAAGAAATTTATTGCACCGATTACTTGCAAGTTGCAAATGGGCTTGCACCGATTACTTGCAAGTTGCAAATGGGGTCGATTGAGTTGGAGGTGTAATTACCTAATAAAACCACTCAGCATTTGAATAAATTTATGATTGGGATCGATGTCTCCTACGAGGAAAGTCAAATGCTTAATAGAGTAGCCTTTTCTTGCCACCGAAATCATCCATGTGATCTCAAAGCGGCTCTGACTTTTCCTCATATACTCCAGTCTCCTCATTGAATAGCCAATTTTTCCATTTCTTCTCTCTCTATAAATACCCTACACACACTCTCTCTCTACCACGCACTAGTCTACTTTTCCCTTCTTCAAACCCTTCTCTCTCTCTAACAAGTAGAGACATGGCTTCGTGTTACTCTCTTATCCTTTTGGCACTAACAGTTGTTGGTTGTGCTTCGGGCCAACTCTCGCCTGGATTCTACAATAGAGTGTGCCCTCAGGCACTGCCTACCATTAGCAGAATGGTGGCAGCAGCAGTGAGGAGCGAGGCTCGCATGGGGGCCTCACTGCTCCGCCTTCACTTCCATGATTGCTTTGTAAATGTGAGATTCATGCGCATCTTAATAGCTTTAGAGAGTGTGTGTGTGTGCGCGTCTAATGCTTCAAAAGTAGTGGTTAATACATTCACTTTCACAATTGGAGATTATTAGATAGGGGTGTAAATTCGGTTGGGTCGACCTCGACCTCGACCGGCTCATGATGCTAGGTTGAGAGAGAGTGTGTGTGTTTGTGTCTAATGCTCCAAAAGTAGCGATTAATATATTCACTTTCACAAGAGATTATAGATAGGGGTGGGAATTGGGTTGGGATTTTGGTCCACTTGACCTTTACTTTACTGGGTTCGGGTGCGATTTTGCGTCCATCCTTGATCTCGTCAAGTCGGGTTGAAGCCAACCCAACATGATATGAATATAGTACTATAAATTACATAAACGTCTTAAATCGTATTTGCTGGGATGTTCATGAATGGTTCATAATATTACAATAATTTTCATCTTTGAATTGGTAGAGATGGGATCCCTTCAGTAGTTTGTACAATAATTTTCATCTTTGAATTGGTAGAGATGGGATCCCTTCAGTAGTTTGTACAAGTATTATTTTTTCATTAATTGCTACTGTTCTCAATATGTCATGATACGTGATTATTTGGACTTGACTCCACCCAATTCGTCGGGTCCAACTCCAATTTAATTATAATTATTGCATTGTCTAAAAGAGAGAGCGCGCACGAGGGAGGCTCAATTATAATAATTGCACAATGTGGGTGAGAGAGAGGGGCTCAATTATAATCATGGTCACATTGCGTGTGCATGAGAGAGGCAGAGTGAGCGCCATGATCAATTGCGATGTTGCTCATGGCTCCTATCCTCTTGAATTTGTAGGGCTGCGATGCTTCTGTACTTCTGGACGATAACGCGACTTTCACGGGAGAAAAGACAGCAAGGCCCAATGCAAACTCAGTGAGAGGGTTTGAGGTCATCGATTCCATCAAGACGGCCGTCGACCGGGCCTGCAGGGGGAGCGTGGTGTCCTGTGCCGACATCCTATCCGTCGCTGCTCGTGACTCCGTGGTTGCGGTGAGTGTGTCCCATGGCTCGGGCCATATTCCTAATTACTTAGAACCATGGCTCTGCCCAGTGTTTGTAAATTCGGCTGGTCCAACTTGGAACTCGCTGGTCAATTTGAACTTGTCACTGACTGAATAGGTTTTTGTGATCCGGTCGGGTATTTTAAACAAAATTTAAAAAATAAATATAAAATCCCAAAAAATAAGGGATTCATTTGTGATGTGTTTTTAAATAATTTTTATCATTTTGGCAAATATTTAAAGTTGTTTTGGCTATGAATATTTATTTTTACATTTTTTTCCTATTTTTTTAAAATTTTTGAAACTACCTCCAGACACAAATCAGTTTTTTAAAATCTATTTTTCTCACTAATTTGCAACTTCATTTGGATATATGCTCATTTAATCAAGCTTTAGATATATTTTTCACTTTTTTTAGATTTGTTTTTAACATTTTTTAGACCAGCCGGACCTCCCCGGTTAAGCTGATCAAACAACCGATTTACCACTCAGTCGGAGCCTGCCTTTCGCCGATTTCCGAGGCCAATTCAATTTTTAAATACAGCTCGTGCCACAGTTTTAGATGCTAGCCTAGATTGTAAATCTATATACCACCCAAGTCATAACACTTATAAAAATAAAAGGACAGATTATCTAATGTTTGGGTTTAATACTTTAATATACAAAAGCACCATTTGGTCCATATTTTCAGAAATTTTACTGTATGGTCCCTTTTTTTTTTGGGTATATTAATATATTTTTTAGTTTTGTACTGGGTTTGATGTTTTTAGTTTTGTATTTGGTTTGATGTTTGAAACATCGAACAAATTTATTTTTTTACTTGTTCATTTCTTACTTGTTCATTTTTTATTTTATTTTTTACTATTTGTGGAGTTTTGTGATGGATAAGATATTGAACCTCTCAATTT
>NW_006497791.1:58201-92703 GCF_000471905.2 Amborella trichopoda
TTATATATATATATATATATATATATATATATATACTTTAAATTTTATTATTATATTTTGACTTTATAATAGATAAAATTCAAACTAATATGAATCTGCATTCGGTCTGGATCCGATATGTAGTTTTGGATCTGGATTAAATCAGATCCAAATCAAATTTATACTTTAGATCCGGATCCAGACCGATCAGAAAAATTCTCAACGCTAAAAGAGAGAGATGTCTTACCCTCTTGGAGATATCAGCTACATGAGCAAAGACTTGGTTTGCAATGGTGGAATTGTAAGAGTTGACTAAGATATCAATCGCCTTAGCAGCTTCTGTTGCCTCGGCATCGGAACCTTGCTCAATATCCTAAGGAAGTTGACCACTTCTTAGCAACAAGCAACCATCACTGACTAACACACACCAACACTAGTGTTGCAACTAGGCTTGGCCCTGGCAAGGTCCGAATCTAAGAATTGCATTCTTGGCATGCAGCCTGAAAAAGTACTGGGCTGGATTTGGCCATCGTATAAATATAGATTATATATATTTTCGAGCTTGGCAAGGGATGGACTGGCCCGACCCAAAAATAACTAGTGCCCAAGGGGTCAGTGGACCGTTTTCTTTGGAAAAATATCAAAACAGTGGTTGAATGTCAATAAAGAGGGTCATAAGGTTACGAATTACACTATAGAGCATGCTTTTCCTCATAAAAAATATTGAAAAATTCCTAAATTGCTTTTATTTGGTGTTGGGAAGCCATAATATTAAGGGATAATTTGATAATTTTACCCCCAAAGAGGTTTAAACGAATGATATAAGTTTCTCTTTGGGGACAAAATTACCAAAGTACGCCAATTGTTTTTTGGGGATAAAATACTACAGTATCCCAATTGTTCTTGCTTCCAAATACCCAGCAGGAGCAATTTGAGAAATTTTCAACATTATATTTGAGAAAGTATCTGTTTGATATGAAAATTTAAAAGCATGTTCTAAATGTAATTTGTAATCTTTTGACCCCTTTAGTGATATTGTAAAGTGTTTTCAACCTTGGCCGTATCAGCTCAAAAATCCATCCACCTGCCCGTTCCATATAAATATAAGATAGAGAGCTTGTGCCTATTCCCACTACTTTTTTTTTTTTTAAATAACGTATTCCTGTTACCTTGTCAAAATCGGTGTTAATGGTGTGGAGGAAATGATCCGAGGGGTTTCTCAATGAAGGGCAAGGGAAGCCATTGAGTGTAAAAACGGCATTGGCTTCGGAAGCCCGGCCAAAATGCAGTGTCTTCCCACCGGAGAGGAGGCATAGTGTGTTGAAGAGGCCGAAGACCTCAGCACTAGGCTGGTGTATCGAAGCAACCACAGTTCGATCATCATGCAGGGCCAAACGGGCAATTCGAGTCATGACATGGTAAGACGCAGCACTGTCGAGCCCACTAGTGGGCTCATCAAGAAAGAGAAGGCTAGGTCTCGTGAGGATCTCAATGCAAATGCTCACTCTTCTCTTTTGGCCACCGCTGAGTCCCTTAACCCCCCAGGCCCCAATCCTTGTGTGTATTGCATCTTGTAAACCCATCTCTTGAATGGTTATCTCAGCCCCCTCTATCTTTTGAGAGCTCGACATGGAGCTTGGCAATCGGAGCTGGGCTGAGTAGTACACCGCTTCCCATACTGTTAGAGTGCTCATGAGTGTATCATCCTGGGTCGCATAAGCCTACATCCAAAAAATTAATTATGCTTACATATATGGACGCGGTTAGCATGCGGTAAGGCCACTTACAATCTGAGCTTGGCAATAAATATATCCTTTAAATATAATTTGATCCTAACTTTTAAAAAATATGTAATTTTTAATATGGAGATCATGAATATGAAAATAAATAAATAAATTTTGAAAACTAGAAATAATAATTATATTAAAAAAACATTTGGACCGTTTGTTACAATTGTTTTTAGATGGACCATATGATGGATGCTTTTACCTTTGGACCGTATATTGTGAAAATGCGGCCCAGCCTGCATGAAACAATTGTTCTATATATATCAGAAAGGGGTTATATTAGCGTGCTCGCACATGTTAGCATTTTAGAATTATACTCAACAAATTTTGAACACTTATATACCATTGTTTTGTACATGGAGCATTTTTTTAGTAAGTGTATATTTGGTCATTAAGAGGATGTGACATCACCCATTTGGGGCATGACATCACTCACATGAAGCATTAAATGTCACTAATGTGTTTGATATGGGTGATATCACACAGCATGTAGATGATGTCACACCCTTCCTAATGATAAAAAAGACCCTTAATAAAAAAATAAAAGAAAAATTTCGTATAAAACCCTAATTTCTCATATTATTTCATGGTAGACCCTCTTTTCGTTTTTCTTTCATGCAGCATAAAGAAATTCCTAAAGATTTCACCGTACCCCCTCATTTCTTATTTCCCTCTTTTATTGACTTTTGACCAAAAAAATTCGTCCCAACAAATATAAAAAGATTTGTTGGAGCTAATTTTTATGATCAAAGGTCAATAAAAGATGGAGATAAGACATGAGGGGGTATGGTGAAATCTTTAGGGATTTTTTTATGCCGCTTGAAAGAAAAACGGAAGGATGGTCTACTATGAAATAATACAAGGAATTAGGGTTTTGTATGAAATATTTTCTATAAAAAATGCTCTATATACAAAACAAGGATATAAAAGTTTCCAAAATTTATTGAGTACAATTATAAAATACTCTATAGTGTGAGCATCCTAACATAACCTTTTAGAAATTGGTTGGGATAAAGCTCAAATGATGATGATGATAATGCACGTAGTATATCATACACAATAGTAACATTTATGGCCATCCCAATAAGGAAAGGTCGAGATTAACTATATCCAGTTGAGTGCCCCATCATCAAGAATTATAGTTTATCTTGACTCTTCTGTAACTAAATGGACCATAGATGTTCCTATGGTGTACCACATACTAATAAGAATTTTATGGAACCATGGCCCTTAGTGTGCAGCCTAATCAAAGTAAATTCCAGAACTAATGATAATGCAGCAAGGTATGTCCATACCGAGGTTCCATATGCCAGGGCTTGTTTACGACCGTTGATATTGCACTACATTAGAATTTAACCTCCCTAACAATCAAATCAATCCAAGTGAAGGAGACTAGTAATCATATTATAATAAATTCTCAATTCACATAAACCTCATGAAAAGAGAACTATCAAATGCAAATAAAAACATAAACCTCATGAAAAAAGAACCATCAAGTGCAAATAAAAACATAAACCTCATTCAAAAAGAACTATCAAGTGCAAATAAAAACATATAATCCTTAAGCTGTTCCCTATTTTGTAGCATATTTCTGGCAAAACTTCTCTCTCACTGAAAATTTTTGGCCCTTATTTTCTCCTCTAAAACCCCTTTCCTCTAATGAGATATTATTGAGAGCCTCTTCGATTAACTAAAAAGAGACTGAAATAATATCCATTTTAGTGAAAGGGAATGGCTGAAATGCCCATGAGATAAACCAGAACATTGAGATGGCAATTTGGGTGACCCAATAGTTATATTAAGGGAAAAGTATGACATTTACATTTCATACAAGGTGGTCCTAAGTGATTAGGATCTTATATGTAAAATCAAGGTAATGGAGATTGCCATTGTTTGGGCTCAAGCTCCTAAATTCTTTTTTGAACTTCCTGACACGCCGAAGTTTTTAAAATTTTGTGTAATAACTAGGAGTAGTTGTTTGAAAAATTAGTTTGCTCGGCAGTTTTGCAAATAATAGAAGAGAAGAAGAAGAACCTCAATTTTTAGGTACATTAGTGAAATATCTTGATATATTATTTATCCTTTACTGATAATAATTAGTTTGCATTCTCTCTAATTTCAAAGAATTTTTGGAACTCTAATATCTAAGGCATTTTTTTGGTTATTTGTTAGAATTTTCTACATTTTTTATTTGTAGAAGGCTAGAGGGGTATATATAGGCTTCAAATTGGTGTCTAATCGGATTAGAATTGGGAATCCTAGATCTATCTTTAGGCTCGATGATATGATTTGATTAGTTGACTGGTCATAGTAATTAAACTTCTACATGTTTTAAGACTTCAGAAACCTACCGAAAAAGCACCTTCCACAAGTAGAATCAAAAGTTCGGCCATTGGGCCAACTGGAGCATATTGCAGAGCTGGCTCGATCTCGCCCAAAATTTCCCAGATAATACTAGACACTTCTTGATATCTTTAATGGCAGTCTGATCCAATTTGGAGGTGTCTAAGTTGTTCCGATTTGAGGTTTTCTAAGGTTTGGTATATTTAGACAGTTTTTTCTAGATTGGGTTAGATTTAACTAAATCGAAAATGTGAATGGATTCGACGGTGTAGGAATATTCCCTAGGGATTCTTAAGGACGGTGGACACTATTAATTTAAGAAAAATATTCAGTAAATATTAAATATTTTATTTCTTTTAAGTTCTTAATTTAAGAAAAATAAGAAAAATACTTTTAAATTTATCATTTTTATTTATTTTTAGCAATTTTTTGCATTTTGAAATTAGGTAATTAGAAAATATGTTATCCTTGGAGTCCTCATGAGTTAAGTTTATCTCCTTATGCATTAAATTTAAATTCTCAAATTAAAAGGAGCCCATTGATTTATATTTCCAAGAAATATTTTAATTATTAATTTTATTAGTAAATAGAACGGGTTCTTATTTAAATTATGAAATTTGGAAAGAAAAATAATAAAATTGTATCTTTTGAATGATAGCTTACAAACCTACGGCTCCCCACTAAAGATACTCATTTAAAGAAGGAAGAATTTATATAAGGTGTCAATATTATAGTATAAAAGTTAGGTGTGTCTCAAACACCCATTGGAAAAGGTTATTCCGATACTTGGAGATTCTGATTGAACATTTCGACCTTACAATGTATGAATATAAAAAAGAAAATTCAAAGTTCTGGAAGTGATGCATTTTGTAACGCATTATTTGAACCTTCTATTTCCTAAAATTTCAAATATTTTATTTGGAAATTTTCGTATAGAACCCTAATTCTTCGTATTATTTCATGGTAGACCCTCCTTCCATTTTTCTTTTAAGTCGCATAAGAAAACCCTCTAAAGATTTCATCATATCCACACATCTCTTATCTCCCTATTTTATTGCCTTTTGATCATAAAAATTAGCCCCAACAAATCTTTTTAAACCTTTTCAACCCAAAAACGTTTTTAATGGGTGGAAAGGAAAAAGAGAGTTAAAAAAGTTTTGAGATAAAATGGTATAAAATAATTTGTTGAGGCTAATTTTTATGATAAAAAGTCAATAAAAGATGAAGATAAGAGTTGAGGAGGTACGGTAAATCCTTAGAGATTTCTTTATGCGGCTTGAAAAAAAAGCAGAAAGAGGGCCTACCATAAAATAATTTGAAAAATTAGGGTTCTATACGAAATTTTCCTTATTTTATTTGCATCCAATTTAGAATTTTGTTATTGTAAAGCCATTTCTGCTAACTTTTACTACTTTTTAGATACGTGGGCTTTCTGAAATCAAGCTCCCCTAAAAATGGGGAGGAACCGAGTCGACAGCTTTGTGACGATTCCCATTAGGGAAGGCAATATGCCAGCACTGGCTGGGCGAGCCTTCAGCCTTGGCATGGCAAGCCTTTAGCCTTCGCCAGGGTAAAATTAAAGGAAACAAAAATAAAAAAGATAAAAACGAAATAGGTGCCAAGCCAGGCCTCTCTTGCCTTGGCCTAGGCCTGACCCTCGGGCTACTGTGGCCCATGCTCTAGTTTTTTTTTAAAGCCGGGTTGATTGGGCCAAGTCGCTACTAGTAGGAAAGGCAACAGGCCAGCCTTCGGCCTGGTAAAATTAAAGAAAACCAAAATAAAAAAGATAAGATAAAAAAAAATAGGGACCAGGCTGGCCCTTTCTCGCCTTGGCCTAGGCCCGGCTCTCGGGCTATTGTGGCCCATGCCCTAGTCTTTTAAGGTTTGTTGACTGGGCTGGGCCGGGCTTAAAATGATGGACAAAAACACAGTATTGTTCCTAAAATTCTGTTCATCCAAACAGGGCACCCGAGCCCCAATCCCAAGAACCTACCTAAACCATTAAGGACTTGTATTAAGCAAATAAATAAACAAAAAGAAGTCGAAAGTAAAGCCTCGAACCAGCAAGTGCATTGAGAAGGGTCGACTTTCCACAGCCTGATGGACCCATGATAGCCAAAAATTCGCCTGGTTGGGCGCACCCATTGAGCCCCCTTAAAATTGTGCTTCCACCCTCTTTCCCATCAGCCATGACACATAGGTTGGTCCACGTTAGTGACACACCGGAACCAGCCGAGCCAAGTGGATCCATATCCACTTGAACCGACTTGTGCTGGGTCCTGCCCATTTCGACACTCCTCCCAGAAGTGGGCTCGGAGCGAATATTGCCTGGTTGGAGAGCTGGTGCATGGAGGTGGAAGAAGCGCTTGCTGGTGCCCGATGCATTTTCATCAATGTCAGAGATTTTTAGGCTCGGGTTTCTTTGCAATGGTTTCGGAGTAATTTCATCAAGAGAGATGTGGTCTTCGGATTCTTGTTGGAAGGGAGGGTGGCTGAGGAGAGGGTTTGTGGATTGTGTTGGGCTCGAGCTCGGCATCCATTTTGGGACAGAATGGAGTGAGGCCATTGAGATTGAGACACAGAGAGAGAGATCAACCCAATTCTTGAAGAGATCGAGACAGATTAGTTGCTCTCTAGAACAGATTGATAAACGTGGCATGAGGGGCTGATGGCTTTATACTCAGAAAATCAGATGTGGGTATTGGTCCCACCTGTTTATTACAAAATGAGTATATTTTTCAAATAAATTACAATGATCAGCATTTATTCTTTTTTTTTTTTTCACAACTGCCTACCCTTCTGACAATTACAGCATTGAACGAAACGTTTCTTGCTGAAATTATTGGATAGGTTGTAGAGTTTATATCCCCAAAATTTAAGATCTAAAAAGCAACATTAGCATATATTTGGCCGAACGAGTAAATAGACGGTAGATTCCTATAAGAGTAGATAGTTATAAAAAGCTTTTGAAAACATATGTACTCCTTCCCGTGTTGTAATTGCGTGACACGTGAGTGAGTAGTTGTGTGAAAACAAAAGGGGCCTGGAATAAGGGGTGGTCCTGGTAATTTAGATGGACGATGTAATCATTTTGTTAAAAATGACTGGAAGAAGTGTCCATGCATAATTTCTCTGTACTCTATTTGGTCTATCATTCAATATGCATCACTCTCACTACGTCATATCGTATGCATCACTCATCTTTTTTATGGTCCCTAAATGAATTTAGGCATATGGTCTTTAAACTCAAAATAACCTCTTTTTTTGAAGTAAGCTCCAATTTGATTGTTTAGAGCCTGGCTCTATATAAACTTTTTTCTAAAATAAATATCATGAATAGGACGTGCTCCCACTCGCAATCTCTTTCTAAGTCTACATCCAAGCAAATAAAGGCAATGCGGTTGGGTTCTTCTCTCTCTGTCCACTGGTGCAGGAACGGTTGCTTGTTTCGTTTCTTTTGGTACAGTTTTAACCCAATAACTCATATGGAAAAGGTAATTTGTTGGATTTTCTTGGGCAAATAGGTAATTTCTTCCTTTGTTCCTTTCTAAAATTGATATTGAAAGGGAGTTGCTTGTTTTTTCTCTCCCACATAGGTTGTAACAGAATTCAGAAAATCTAACGTACTTTGGCCCTTGCCCGAGCCGTGTTACTCGGGTGAGTCCGAGTAACTTGCCAGAGTACAGTTCAACTTAAAAATAAATAAAAAATCAACATAAAAATTTATATATGGTTGCAATCTTAGAATGTAGAATTATATATGCACATCAAAAATCCATCGGAAAAGATTGATTTAATGTTGAAGAAACCTCTAATTGATTATCTTGACATCGAGATGTATGAATATGAAAAGAAAAAAAGATTTATGTCCCAAAAATAGTGCATCTTGCAATATATTATCTAGACTGTCCATTTTCAAGGTTTTCATATGTTTATAGATCTACTTGATTTTAACCATTTTTGGAGTTCAAAATTTTATAATTCGATAGGAAAATAGATTTTGAGATAATCCTAAGGATATTTTTACCAAAATTACGTGTTATGATAAAATTTGGAGGTGAGCCTTAATTGGATTGTTTAAGGTTGCAACCTTATAGAAACCACATACTTTTTCTTATGACATGAGTGTTAAATGAGTTGATGATCAGGTCCACTGCCCTTGGCATTCCTCCATGATTGGGGTTCGAATCCTCAACATATTCATTTTCAATTTTTATTTTCTATTTTATTTTTTTAGAAAGGTGTTATAAAAATAAATATATACCTTTTCTTGTAAAGAAATTCTGGTGGTATGTTGGTTAAAGTTGTAAGCTCCTATAATACTTCTTTTCAAAAGGTTTTAGATTCAAATCCTCTTCCTAAATAAATTTTTTAAGGGATTTGAACCCTCAACGTCATGGATCAGAAAAATGCACACAAACCAGTCTGTTAATTGAATATTCATGGGCGAGGTCGAGTCGAGTAATCCTGCCGAGTCTCAAAACAAACTAGTGTGTTAATTGAATGCTCAGGGATGAGGGTGAGTCAAGTAGTAATGTTCATGGGCGAGGTCGAGTCGAGTAATCCTGCCCGAATCTCGAAACAAACTAGTATGTTAATTGAATGTTCATGAACGAGGGCGAGTCGAGTGGTCCCGGCCGAGCCTCAAAACTGTCGTTTATATGTTTAACATATATCCAAATAGAAAATAATATTTCCCTATTCACATATTTTGGCAAGACAAATAAAATTGATAGTGCTCCATCTTCTTCTTTTTTATAACCAAAAAAAATATTTATAGCATTTTTTAGATCTTTTTTAAAAAATTTTAAGGGCGCCCTAATCCATCGATCAAGATTGCCGGTCTAAATTAATTTCTGAATGGCTGATATCCGAGCTCTCAAAAGTTCGTGAAAAGACTTGGCATGAGGTAGGAAAGTACATTAGCTTTAATGAAAATTAATGTATCTTTTCTTATTGAGGGAGAAAGAGAGAGATTTGAAACATTGCTCGTACCAAATGCTTAATGAACCACGGGAGTGATTACTCATAAGACTGGAGTGATTGCTCATAACAAAACACAAAAAGACATCATCGTCCAACTCAAGAACTTGCAAGCTCCACATGACCAGTTCAGGTCTCCATTCTCCATTATGCTACTCGTTTTTTGTGGTTCTAATGAGAAAAACATATAGTGCGAGAAAAGGATGGGTGCTGGCTTTTTTGCTTTTTTTCTGGTTTTAGGTGTTTGAGGCTTGAATCGAAATGGTTAACGGGACATGACCCAAAAGCAGTTTGACCGGCCCAATCGGTGAACCGGCCGATTCAATCATTCTAACGGGATAAGTCTTGTTAGAGTTTTGGCGGGTGAAATGGGGGCAGAAAATAGTAAAGATTTGTAAAATTAAAATCTCGAACTCTTATTGTTTTCGGGCACGCAGGAGTGCTATCTCCAGACCATAGTTGCCCCCCTTCGATGGAGTGTTTGATGTGCATAAGAAGGGCAATTCGTCCTCAGGATACAAGAAAACATGGAGGTCTTTTACAATGTTCCTAAGCTCTGCTGCACCCGACCTTAGAATCCACACAATAGACACCTGAGCCTTGATGAAGGGAAAAGTTTATATAGAGTCTAAGCTCTAAACAATCAAATTAGAGCCCACCTCAAAAATTTCACTAGAAGAAGTTGTTTTGATGCCCAACTATACTCAAATTGATCATCTCAACATCAAGATGCATGGACATAAGAAAAAAATGGAATTCAAGTTTTGAAAATAGTGCATCTAGCAACTCATTTTTGGACCGTCAATTTTCAAGATTTTCATAGATCTTCTCGATCTACAATATTTTGAAGCTTTAAATTTTATAACTAAAAATGGAAATATATTTTAAGGCTATCACAAAGATTTCCAAAACTGAAACCCTATTTCTCAACACTATATGAAGTTAGGCTCTAATTTGATTGTTTTGAGCCTCGGCTCTATATAAACCGCACCCCTTGTTGAATTAGAGAGAAAGAAACAAAATCAAGTATAGAGAGAGAGTTAGCTTACTGATTTGTTTGGCGGAAATGCAGAGAATAGTCTATTGAGATATGCTAAAATATTATTCTAATCGTATGGGTAGGAAGGCCATTGTTATAGACCACTATGAGGGTACCCATTTAGTGTTGTGGTGGTTACATGCACCACCCAACAACTACAAGTTACATGTGGTTATATGCACCGCAACAGCTATAAGTTACATACACTTGATAGCAGTTGCTACAAGCCTCCATCTCATCAACAACTAGATTACCGTTGGATATCCTATACGCATCAACGGCTAGAAAACCGTTGGATCCCCTACGAGTCAGGCTCACAAAAAGATAGCGAACCACAAGCCCGACTCACACATGTGCTCAGGCGAGGGGCACATCATGCGTTGATGTGAACGTGCAAAGTATGCCATCAAGCACCCTTGCGCCCACACCCTCGCCCTCGCATATGCACGTGCACGTGCACGTAGTACGCTTTTCGTGCTCTGCATATCTATCTTCTCTCTCCTTTGTACTTCAAGCATATTACATGGGAAATAATGCCCTTAAATATGGCTCAACAAACTCTCTCCTCTTCAATATGGGATTCAAACCCACTTCTTTCTCTCTCTATTAAGAAGGGAAAAGTTTATACAGAGCCGAAGCTTTAAACAATCAAATTTGAGCTTACATAAAAAATTTCACTAGAAGAGGTTGTTTTGATGCCCAAATATCTTCAAATCGATCATCTCAACATCGATATGCATGGATATGAGAAAACATGGATTTCAAATTTTGAAATAGTGTATTTTTAAACACATTTTTTACCGTCAATTTTTAAGATTTTCAAGTTTTCATAGATCTGTCGATTTGTACTATTTTAAAGCTTTAAACTTTATAAATAAATATGAAAATATATTTTAAGGCTATCACAAAGATTTTCAATATTAAAACTATATTTCTCAACACTATTTGAAGGTGGGCTCTAATTTGATTGTTTAGAGCCTAGGCTCTATACAAATCGCACCCTTTTAAGAAAGTACAATAAAACCAAAGTGTTGTTTTGAAATAATCTTAAGTATTTTTCAAACCAAATACACTAACAATTTCTTCCACTATTTCAAATCAACTAAACATAATATAGGAAATATATTATTTGCAAACCATGAAAGTATCGTTTGATTTGAACTTTCACTTAGTGACACTACAAAGGCCACCAAATACCTCGCTGACATATAGCTTTGAACCAGGTTACTTATCTAACAGATCGATAATATAACTCACAAAAAATATTCAACTTTGGTGTCTTTTTAGCTGCCAACACTTTTTGGGCCTTGTACTTATATCTGATTTCATAAGTGCTCTAGAGACAAGTCCATCTCATAGGAAGCGGTCTCACTTCCACACTTATATAGGTGTATCTATCAAGAGTGCCCTTGTATATAAAACACTTCGACTTATATATATAGTTCATAGACAACATTAAGAGCATAACTCATACTACTAACATACAGATTATCACTAAACTTATCCACCTTATGGATTTCCTTAGAATGGGTGCTAATTGTATTTTACCATCTAGTGACTAAACTAATCATATGTACAGTTTATTTTTACCACATTGGACCTAGATTTTTGAGGTTACAAAAAACTAAGTTGGGTTCCCACTGTAGATGATTACTCAATAGACTATAGCCCCATTCATTTTGACATTTTACTAAAGTCATCCCTTGCAAGGCCTTTAGTCAAATGATCAACCAAATTTTCCTTTGATCTTACATATTCTACACTAATCTCTACATCCCCAATTAACATTTTAATGGAGTTATATCTTCTCGCAATAGTAGCTTGGTTATCACAATATATTGTTATTGCGGGTATTGGTTTTATCCATATGGTAATGTCATATAACAAATTCTTTAGCCATTCGGCCTCTCTGCCGGCAGAATTTAAAGCAATAATTTTCGATTCTATAGTAGAGCATGAAATACATGTTTGTTTATTTGACCCCTATGACATCGCACCATCCGCTAATATAAATATCCATCTGAATATTGATAGTGAATCTTGAATTTCATTATTCCAATTAGCATCACTAAAACCTTCTAACACTCCAGGATAACCCACATATATTATGTTATAATTGATATTTCCTTTGAAATATCTTAATACTCGAGATGTCGCATCTCCATACTCTTTACTAGGGCAACGTATATATCTACTAAGTTTGCCAGCTGCATGTGCAATGTCAAGCCTCGTGCTAGTCATTGCATACATTAAACTACCAATTACCTTAGCATATTCAAGTTGACATATACATCTCTCATCATTTTTCTTTAACTTAATATGAAGATCTATAGAGGTAGTGACAGGCTTACTATCAGTATGCTCAAATTTATTAAGCATTTTCTCAATGTAATGAGATTGAGTCAAGTTATACTTTTTCTGTTCTCACTATTTTGATACCAAGTATCACATCAGCCTCTCCTAAATCCTTCATATCAAAGTTAAATGAGATAAACATTTTAGTTTCCTCCACAATTTCGAGATTAGAGCTAAAGATAAGTATATTATCAACATATAAACAACTAATGATACACAAATAATTTATTTTCTTACTATAAACATATTTATCAGCTTCATTTCTCTTAAAATAGTTAGAACATTATTTAAATCACATACATCACTATGTATATGTCCTAGCAATTCACTATTTCTTTCAATTGAAGGAAATGATTTTCCAGTTATTTTAGCTTGTACACAAACTTCACATTTTTCTTTAGTTAATTCAACACAATTAGAAATTGATCCTAATTTAACCAAAGATTTAATATAAGCAAAATTAACATGTCCTAACCTACCATGACATACATTACAAGAAGTAACAATATATGTAGAAAACATATTCATTTCATTAACGAGATCAAACTTGAACATCCCATCACATGAGTATCCCTTGACAACAAATACACCATTTTTTGTCGAGATGCGTTTGTCAGGCCTAATGACCATTTTAAAGCCTTTCTTGTTCAAGATAAGTCTTGAAACAAGGTTCCTTCTCATGTCTGGTACGTAGTACACATTTTCTAAAGTGAGTATCTTTTTGGAACTAAACTTTAGTTCCACCGAACCCTTTCCAAGCATATTTGCCATAGCTTGGGTTCCAAGTTAAATTGAATTATAATCACCCACTGGTTCAAAAGTCTTAAACATGTATTGATTATTAGAAATATGAATAGTAGCGTCGGTATCGACCCACCATCGATTGTCTTTCTCTTCAATGACCATTTCTACAAATTTTCTTCAATGGTCAAGTTCACTTGGTCTCTTGGCCTTTTGAGCCCTTTTCGGTGTTGGCACTCTCTTGGATAATGTCCCGGTTTTCCACATACATTATAACTGGCTTTCTTTTTATTTTTGTTGGCAATCAACATTTTGTCCTTATAATTTTGGGAAAATTTAGTACATACCTCTAATTCCCCATCTTATTTTACAGTAGACCCTCCTTCTATTTTTCGTTCAAGCGGCATAAGAAAACCCTCAAGTATTTCACTGTACCCCTTCATCTCTTCTCTCCCACGTTTATTCACTTTTGACCACAAAAACTAGCCCCAACAAATTGTTTTATTCCATCTCAATCCTAAAGCTTTTTTTAAAAGTGCAAAGTAAGGTTAAAAAGGCTTTTGGATTGAGATGGAAAAAACTATTTGTTCGGGTTACTTTTTGTGGCCAAAAGTGAATAAACATGGGAGAGAAGAGTGAGGGATACGGTGAAATACTCGAGGGATGTTTTATACTGCTTGAAAGAAATATAGAAGGATGGTCTAACATGAAATAAGATGGGGAATTAGGGGTCTTTACGAAAGTTTCCCTATAATTTTCATTATGGAGCTTAGAAAAGAAAGGCTTCTTGTTATATGAGGCACTTGATTTTTGCTCAACAATGGTTGCCTTATAGTGAAAATGAATTGATTCATCTTTCTTTTCCCTATGTCTATTCTCTTCTTCAATACAAAGGAATCTTTGAAGTTGAACCAAATCATTATCAACTTTCTTGTGTTTCATCTTCTTTTGGTGCTCTCTCCAAGATGGGGGTAATTTATAAATTATTGAGCCTACTAGGAAATATTCATCCAAAGAAATACCACAATCTTTAAGTTCATTGACTACAAGCTGCAACTCATATACTTGAGAGAGTATAGGCTTATTTTCAATAAATTTAAAATCTAAAAAGATAGAGATAAAAAATCTTTTGTTACCAGACTCTTCCGTGAGGTACTTGGTTTCAAGTAATTTCCAGAGCTATCTCGGCATGTCAATGGAGCATGTCATTGATCAGGTCTGTCAGGGCATTTTAGACACGACACTTGCATATATAGTCATCCTCTATCCATCTCTTGTATGATTGAGTTTGCCTGTCGATGGAGTCATCCGATGGTGGTGACGGTGCAGGTATTGACTCGGAGACTATGTAAGCCACTTTGAAAGTTTTAAGCAAAAAGATGACCTTTTTTTGCCGTCTCTTAAAGTTCAGCACGATTAAGCGTTCAAGTCGAGTTGTGATTAATGAATTTCAAAGAAGTCATGGCCGTCTCCTTTCTTTCACCTATGAAATATCATCTTGAATTGTTGGAGTTTTGGTGGGTGAAATGGGGTAGAAAATAGTACAATTTGCAAAATCAAGATCTCCTCTTCTTGTTTTCAGGCACGCATGAGTACTATCTCGAGACGATATTTGCCCCCTTCGATGTAGTATTTGATGTGCATAAGAAGAGAAATTTGTCCTTGGGATAGAGGAAAATATAGAGGTCTTTTACAATGTTCCTATGCTCTATACACCCAAGCTTGAAACCCACACAATAGACACCAAAGTCTTGATGAAGGCAAAAGTTTACATAGAGCCTAGGCTCTCAAGAATCAAATTAGCGCCACCTCAAAATTTTCACTAGAAGAAATTGTTTTGATGCCGAAATATCCTCAAATTAATCATCTTAACATCAAGATGCATGGAAATGAGAAAAAAATGGATTTCAACTATTGAAAATAGTGCATCTAACAATGCATTTTTTGACCGTCAATTTTCAAGATTTTCATAGATCTTCTCGATTTACACTATTTTGAAGCTTTAAATTTTATAACTAACTATCACAAAGATTTCCAAAATTGAAACCCTATTTTTTGACACTATTTGTAGTTAGGTTCTAATTTGAATGTTTAAAGCCTCTGCTCTATACAAACCGTACCCTAGTTGAATTAGGACCCTCAGATCAAACTTTTTTTAAGTTCTGAAATTGAAATTCTCGGACCTCAGACAGTTTTTTTTCCCCCTCAAAACTTGAAGTTGCAGTCCAAGGATGACATTCCTAGACCACTTTTTTTTTTAGCCCATACTATGCTTTTTTCTTTCCCAAAAAGCATTGGGATGCTCACTGCATATAGAAATTTCTATTTGTTGTTGTATTGATTGAATCTTTTGTTTGATCAAAGGATTTTGTATTTGTTCTTATATATATATATATATATATATATATGGAAAACTCTTCCCAACGCCTATAGACGAAATGGAAAGTGATTTTGCTTACCTTCATTACCGTCCAAAGTTCGTCGCACAGTCACGATTATCTGGTAAAGTTTTACATTTAATTTTTTTTCTACAAATCGGAATGACCTAAAATTTAGAACATGTATACATCCTAGTGAGGTGCACCTAATAAAAATATCAAAACAATAATTTTCAAAAAATATATTGACCAAAATACCCCTGAAAAAATTTTGGCGGTATTTTGGTAAATTGTTTTCTTGTAAAATATTTTTTTGATATTTTTCACTGATATTTCTATTTTTCATAAACACACGTTCAAAATTTCAAGTCATTCGAATTTATATAATAAAAAATGACATATATAACACTATCGGACAATCGTGATCGTGCGATGAACTTTAGACGGTGATGAGGGTAGGCAAAATCTCTATTCATTTTCACCTATAGGCGTTTTATAGCATCTTCCTATATATATATATATATATATTCCAAGTTTTTAGAATTAGTGCATCTCGTAATGCATTTTTTGGACCTTCAATTTTCAAGATTATCTTGTATTCATAGATCTGCTCGAACTACACTATCTTTAATGTTTTAAATTTTATAAATAGATATGAAAATAAATTTTCTAGATATGAAAATAAATTTTCTAGCTATGAAAATGATTTTCAATACTAAATAACATCTTTCAATACTATTGGAAGGTGCACCTTACTTTGATTGTTTAGGACATCAGCCTTATAGAAACCACACCATTTTGAAAAAAAACGAAAAAAGTCATGTCCCATCATGTGGATGTGTGGAAGGGTGCACAAGCACCATTCCAATAATTGAGATCTCAAAAGGCCATATCAAACGGCCAAAAACAAATTTTACATATTATTATTATTCTTTATTGCAATAAGCTATTTATCTAAATTTTAGGGTTATCAGAATTCATAGAAAGTTTTGACAAAGCTTTACAGTGGTTGCCTACATAATACAACACACCTCCTTTACACAAGCTTGGGATGGGTTAAGTGAAAGTTTAAGGTGCTCACCCTTCTTAGACCAAAAACTTTAAGGATCATGCCCATAAACGTTATCTAAATTTTAGGGTGTAGGTTTATTTTTACAAAGATAATTGAATAAAAAAGATTAAAAATATATTTAATAAAAAAAAATAAAATAACCCTAAAATTATCTTAATCAACATTGTTTATTCAAAATATTCTATATTATTTTTATTCAATTCTACTTATAAAATGAAGCAACAGCCCGAATTTCAAGTTAATATCATTTTGAATAAAAATTAAAAATAAAAAAAAATTTATTTTTGACCTTGGATGAGGGTGGTTCAATCTGAACCATTAAAAGGTGCTTGTGCACATTTTATGCGTCCACAGCTTGTGGACACAATACCAACCTTCTGAAAAATACTATGTTATTTCAAAGTAATATCATTTTAAAACTATGATATTTGTAGTGGGTATGCTGTAAAGGGAGACATTGGAGAATAGTAAAGAGCAAATGAAATATTGAATTACTTTGTTGATTCAACCGTACACTACATGCAGAGCACGCACAATGTACAATATGCATGTGTGTGGGTATATAAAGGCACAAAGGTACCACCTTGCAACGCGTGCAGGCAAGCCCACATTGGCACATTAGCACCTTTAGCTCACACTTAGGAGCAGATCAGGCTCGTGGCTCGCATTCGCTCTGGTGTATGCAGCTCATTTTGTGAATAAATGGCGGGGATTGAATGAAATTGTCGAGGTTATTTTGTAGCTGTTAGATGCATTGACCGTTAAGTCACTGAGTGACAGTTAATAACAGTTTAGATGAGCAGTCACATGCAAATGGTCACAACTCAACACTTGAAATTACACTTTCTTACGCCTTTAAAATGTGCTTATTTCATTTTTATAGGAAAACCTTTACACCCCTTTTCTCTCATACTTGAAATCACACTTAAAAATTATTCTCTCCCCCAAACTCAAGCACCTCTGGCCCATAGAGGTCCCCCTAAGGAAAATTGGTTCATGCGGTCCAAAAAGGGTAAAGCATTCATCTTTATGCATGATTATATATGCAGTCCAAAAAGTGTAAAGTATTTTTGGACCACATGACTATATATGTAGTCCAAAAAGTGTAAAGCATTTATCTTTATGCAAGTAAGTGTTTCATCTAAAAACAATGGAAATTGATGGTGCAAATATTTTCTTACTAGAACTCTTATTTCTAGTTTTTAAAAAATATTTATTTTTTTGTATTCATGATCTCCATGTTAGAGATTAAATGCCCTTTAATATTAAGTCCAAAAATCTATCTTAAAGATAGATTTATTATGAGGCCCGCATTTCTACATATGTGGGCTTGGCGACATATATAGTATGGATACAATGCCTTCCGTGTCTTAGAAATAGCTAGTGGATTTTTATTACCTCAGTGGGAATGAAAGCGTAGTAAGTGGGAATAAAAGCCTAGACCATTAGCTGAGAGTCAGGGTGCATAGAGATCTCATTATTCTGGTCCATTGGAAATGTGAGATAAAATCTTAACCTTATATTTTGTGGTGCCCAAGGTCAAATTTGCTCGTTTAAACCTTATGCAAGATCTAAAAATAATGATCTTTTATATGTAGGAGAATGAATGGGCAAATAAATATCATGACAAGACTTTGCCCAAATATTAGCTCCTAAGCAAGATCTATGAGGGCAACACAACAAATGGAACGTACAAATCAACTAGGGGTGGCATTGCAATTAAGCCAGAAAGGCCCGAAACTCCATTCTCTAATGAACCCCATGTAGAAGTCCAAGTCCAATCTAGCTCATCCTCATCTGATGTAATCCAAAAATACTTTACACTTTTTGGATAAAACAGATAGAGGTCCCATACTCCTATAGGAACACAACACCGATCAAAGCAACCCACCTTCAATGACTCCATGACTAAAGTCATGATAGAGGTGGCCGATAGCATTAAGATGCTAGCACATGAAACTGCAGGTAACAACAATACTCTTGTGGTAGATGTTCCATCCAAGGTTAGGAGAGACGCCTTAAAGATTGTTGAAGACATGTGGAGAGCAAGTGAAGTTGGTGATGATGTCTTTGTAATGGCGGCAAGGATCTTTAAAGATTCTACAAAGGCAGAGATGTTATTAAACTTACCGGATCCAAAGATACTTACTTGGATGAAGAGATGAAACACCTCTACATACTTGATTGACTATGTTTACTTTATGGTTTCCATATTATAAATATGTATGTGGATGACTTCCTTCATTTGTAATTCGATGGCTTCTTTCATTTTAATATCAAAGATTTGCTTCATGGTTTTCATTATGGATGTGGATAGCTTCATTCATATTATGGTTTGATAGAGATTACTTTATGGTTTGCATTTTATAAATATGTATTGGATAAATTCTTTCATTTGTATGTGGTTGGTTTCTTTCAATTTAATGTCAAATGTTGCTTCATGGTTTTCTTTATCGATGTGGATGGCTTCTTTCTTATTATGGTTTGATAGAGATTACTTTATGGTTTGCATTTTATAAATATGTATTAGATAAATTCTTTCATTTGTATGTGGATGGTTTCTTTTAATTTAATGTCAAAGGTTGCTTCATGGTTTTCTTTATAGATGTGGATGGCTTCTTTTATATTATGGTTTGATTAAAAATATTGCTTTAATTTAATGTGGGTGCCTTCTTGTATTTCTAGTTATGGATCCCCAACAGCGTCGGTTGGTGGTAATATTATATCTTACATATATAATGTGGTGCATTATATGTTGGTGTAACACTACGCAAAAAAGGAAAAGGCGTGCTCATACTTCAATTTCTACTGGGGCCAATTATGTCCAATACTTGCTATCAGGGCACCTTCGTAAGTACTTCGACCAATTACAAATGGAAAGTTGTGCTTTTATCAGTCTAAGTAATTTGGTAAAGTAGAGGACAAACATTACAGATACAAGATATTTGGCAGTTGATGAACAAGTAGTCATATTTTTAAGCACTGTCACACACAATCATAGGAATAGGATGGTCTAGGATTGGTTCCAATATTCAGGGTAGACCATAAGTTCCTACTTCCATAGAGTTTTACAAGTCGTCTTACAATTGGAACCCTTGTTCCTGCAACCAGCAAGCAATGAAACACGTGTCCACATTGCTAGTGATATGCTATGATTTTACCCATATTTCAAGGTAAGCGAGTGTCAAGTAATTCACATTGTTGTTCTCACAGCCATGGAGAATTAATATATTATATGTTGATTTTTTTCTCTTAATAGGATTGTATCGGAGCTACTGATGGGACTCATGTCCCTGCTCTAGTTCGTAGTCGATTGCATAATCGTTTATAAAACATAAAAGGGTTTTTAAGCCAGAATACTATGGCTGCAGTTGTTTTCGATATGCGCTTCTATTATGTACTTGCAGGTTGGGAAGGATCTGCATCAGATTCTACAGTCCTATATGACGTAATTAGTAATGAAGGCAGTAGGCTTACAGTGCCTGAGCGTAACTTCATTCCTTCCTATGTTTCGTCGCTTCAGTTTGTACAATTTTTCTAGTGAAATATTTGGCCTTACAATATACTCATTGCATAAACATGGTACAAGAAAATATTACCTTGTAGATGGTGGTTTTATAGGACCATATTGAAGAGTCCATTACCATCTAAACGAATTTACTTCAGGCCCACGGGCTCCCCAGAATCACAAGGAGTTATTCAACAAGCGGCATTGCACGCTTATAAATGTGGTGGAGAGGACATTTGGACTTTGAAAGGCTAGATTTCTTGTACTCCGAAATCAAATGTGGCATTCTTTACGAACACATGTTGATGTAGTTATTGCATGTGCAATATTGCACAACTACATCATGATGACTCGGGGAGCCGATAGCAGAAGGGAGCTGTGTTTTCGAATGAGGGTTGAGAGTCAACTCGTAATTGACGGAGATGATGGTTTTTCACAATTGACTCAGGGGCAAGTTGATCATGACGTTGGCGTTTATCAGCGAGATGCCATAGCGACGTAGTTGTGGGAGGCCTACCTAAGTCGATAGCACTTGAAATTAAACATTGTTCTGCATTTCATATGAAATTTTTATGTTGTGTTCATTCTATTGCATTTTGAATTATGTATGTTTAAACTATTACAGGTTATTGTTGAATGGGGTTTTGTACGTGGTTTTCTTTATGGGTGCATGAATTGTGAATGTTGTTTGATATAGATGCGTCAGTGTTGAATATAAGTAGTGGTCAGGTTATTGCAGAATATTGTTGAATGAGCTGATTTCTTACTGCTTGCAATGTGCATATATATTTGAATGGGTTGATTTCTTACAGGTTATTGTTTATGGGTGCATGAATTGTGAATGCTGCTTGATACATATGCATAAGTGCTGAATATACGTAGCGCTCAAGTTATTGCAGGTTATTGTTGAATGGGTTGATTTCGTACTGCTTGCATTGTGCATGTGTGTTTGAATGTGTTGATTTCTTAGTTCTTGAATTTTGATTTATGTGTGTTTAAATTATTACAGGTTAATTGTTGAATGGGCTGGTTTTTTGTACATAGTTTTCTTTTTATGGACGCATCAATTGTGAATGTTACATGATACAGATGCATCAGTGCTGAAGTTATTACATGTTATGATTTGTTAATACATCTCTAGAATGGAAGTGTATAATATATCCAATGGCTACTCATTTGCATATTCCATGGGGTGGTCCTCGTCCAATGAAATGATAAATGGTATAAAGAGGGACTGGAACCCCCTAGAAAAGAGTATGATCACAATGGTGGGTCCTACCTCTTCATCACCACTCATAATTCATCAAATGTGGATTACCCCGATGGAGTATAGTTTTCTATAGTGCATTGGATATTATACATCCCTTTTCTAAGACATCTAATGCCTCCATAGAGTTTCAATATTTTGACCCCAAGTGTCTTGCATATTTTTGTGCACTTCTGACTCTCAAACTTCACTCGTAGATTATCCATTGGGCCACGTAGCATGCAAATCTTGAAATGTTCATTTATTAGTGAATTTATTCTATTCTGCATTTTGCATTTTCTCTTTTTTTAAAAAAGATCTTTTTAATTCCAATGTCATGATATGAAACATTTTGCACTTTTCTGGTCACTGTTTAAAAGTACTATATATTTTGAGAAAAGTTGTCCAAAAAAATATATTGAAAAAATGAATGCACAAAAACAAAATCGTGGAAACACAAAATAGTGCAAACAAAAAATTGTTACAAGAATCAGATAGAGACTACAAATCTCACAAAGGTAGACTACACTTCTCTATGGATTTTGCTTGTCTACACGCATGTCCATACTTCTTTCCAAAAAAAGAAACTGGGCACCTATTCTTTGCAAAAAAAAGAAACAGAAAATATGTTACATGACTGACACTGATTTAGGAAACTTTAAATTGATATGCGCTTTATAAAAATTACATGACTACCACTGATTTTGGAAAATTTCAAGATGACACTATAGGCCGGTTTGGAAACAAAAATGCAATTTTATCATGTGGTGTTACTGAACTTGCTTCCAGTTATTAAACAGGCCCTAACCATATCTTTTTTTGGACAACACCACCCGTTCAACTTTAACAATGTCTAGTATTATTTTTATTCTTCTTCTTTCTAATGAATGTATTCACACATATAATTACAACGTGTGCCAAATCTATGTAAAGGGCACCTTCAAACTGTGTTGAAAGATATGGTTTCAATATTGGAAATCTTTGCGATTGTCTTAAAATATATTTTCATCTTTAATTATAAAATTCAAAGCTTCAAAAATAGTGTAGATCAAGCAGATCTATGAAAACTTGAAAATCTTGAAAATTAACAGTCCAAAAATGCATTACAAGACACACTATTCCAAAACTTGAAACCCATCTATACATCTTGATGTCCAGATGAACAATTTGAGGACATTTGGGCATCAAAACGACCTCTTCTAGTGAAATTTTTGAGATGGGCTCTGATTAGATTGTTTAGAGACTCAAATGAAGGTAATTATTTAAAGGAAAGAATTTATACAAGAGTAATGCTGTAAACAATCAAGTAAGATTGCATCTCAAAAATCCACTACAAGATGTTGTTTCAATGCCGAAAAAATGGTTTCGATATCTCGACCTCAAGATATATGAGCATGTGAAAACATAGATTTTTAGTCTTAAAAATAGTACATCTTTATAATAGGCAGATAATTTTCAAGATTTTCAAGTGTTTATAAATCTGCTCGATATATATTATATATGCTTTTTTTTTAATAGACCATCACAAAGATTCACCCTTATTTAAAACAGTGGTCCCCAAAAAGAATTGAAAAAAAAAAGGAACTCACAACACATTGTAAGTGAAACAGAGAAATCTCACTTATTTAAACCACACAACTTTGGAGAAAAGAGCATGTTCAACATAGTACCCCCATCTCTCTCTCTCAAACACCAGCACCCCTCTCTTCTGATTTCTACATCTCTCCTCTGACGCCTTTCACTTGATTTCCAGTTTCCTCAAATGCTCCCTTGCCCTGGCAGAAAGTTGGTTCTCTCTCAGAGATCTCATCTTTTCAATCTCTAATCTCTCAAAAAGCTGCTTGCTTTTGTATCTCATAAGCTCTTCCTCCCGATTCATATTGGCTTTAGTTTCTTGCCTCTGTATTTACAATCTTTTCTGCTTTGATTTTCCAAACATAGTGTCTGTCTTCAAAAACCAAATGCTTTTTTGCTATGTCTTAAACATACCTGTAGCTTCAATCACCCTCAACATCTCCCCAATCTATCTATAAATCCTTCCATCCACTCCCCCTCCCTCTCCCTCTCTCTCTACATACATACATAATAGATTTCTTTTGTCCAATTCTGGAATTGGTTACCAAGTATGTGATTGATCCCCTTATCCCACAGATCAGCTACTTGGTACACCTCAAAGTTTATGTCGAGGCCTTGAAAATATCAACAGGAAAGCTAAAGGGCAAGAGAGAAGATGTAACGAGTTCTTTAGAACCAATGAAAAATCGCCACTGGTGTAGTCGGTGATTGGTTGAAGGCAATAGATGAAATCCAAACAAAAGCGGTTGAGATAGAAGAGGAATATATACAGGGGAAGACCTATCTAAAAGGTTTGTGTACAAATTGTTGCTTACGTTTGCAGATTGAGCAAGAGGGCTGCGAAGCTCAAGTTACTGGTTGATGAGAGGCTCGTAGCAAAGTTTGTCATAGCAAAATAACCTCCTCCAGAGTCTGTGACAGAGATAGCAGCCACAAACGTCAATGGCCAACCCATCCGTCAAGCCACATTGCAAAAGGTTATCAAACGCATATGTGACCAATGTTTTCCGATCATCGGAATATATGGCATGCCAAGTGTCGGGAAGACGACCTTGGTAGACAATGTAAACAACCACTACAAAATCAATCCATATTTTGACATTGCGATAAAAGTTACAGTGTCAGCGACTCCGGATGTACCAAGTATTTGATAAAAATTTGTTGCAACAAAAATTAATTCAAAATATAAAATAAAAGAGTTTCGACTCGAAAAATATAAGAAGCTTGGATTGAATCAATCAGCACTTTCAGTATTGCTTTAGAATAGAACACAAGGTTTTAGTACAATAGAGCAACCACAATCTTTCTCTTACGCCTAACTCACCCTTTCTATCTCAACACACACATTACATCACAATAATATCTTACTAGTTGTAGACTCAATTAACTGCCTATACATATGGTCTACGAAGGCCCACATGGCCCACCACATTGTACATCTCTTTTCACCAAGCACCCCTTCACATTGTACACCTCTTTTCTCTAAGCACCCCATCACATTATATACCTCTTTTCACCAAGCACCACATCGGTTTAGTTAAACGCCACTTATGAATATCTAGAGAGAAGGAATGAGCATAGTCACTAAAAGACAAATTAATATTCAACATCCCCACTTAATTTGTCACTCTCATTCCAAGTAACATTCTTAAATAACAAAATGTTTCAGTCTTTAGTGGCTTTGTCAAAATGTCTGCAACTTGTTTTTCTGATTTGCAAAACACAAGCTCAACTTCATTATTCTTCACATGCTCTCGAATGGAATGGAATCTTATATATATGTGCTTGCTTCTTGCATAAAATTTTGGATTCTGGGCCAATGCTATTGCTGGTTTGTTGTCGACCTTGATCGTTATAGGGCCTTCTTGTGGTACCTACAAATTCCTTAGCACATTTCGCAACCAAATAGCACGACACACACATGATGATGCTACTACATATTCGGCTTCACACGTGGATAATGTAACAATTGGTTGCTTCTTTGAACACCAAGTACAACCTGTAGATCCAATATGAAATACATAACCTGTAGTACTTTTTCTATCATATAGGTCACCTCCTCAATCACTATCACAATAACCAATAATCTTGAGTTCATTTGAATGAGAATAGAGCAATCCATAATCCAATGTGTCTTTCAGATAACGAAGAATCCTTTTGGCTGCCTTCAAGTCAGTTTTATTAGGAGCTTCCATATACCGACTTATTAGGCCCACTCCATGCAAAATATCAGGTCTAGTACATGTCAGATAACGCAAACTTCCAACCAAGCTTTTAAAATAAGTGGCATCCATGCTAGAATCATCATATCTTCCATTTATCTTACATTTTACTGGAGTAGTTAGAGAATTACAATTCTCCATTTTAAATTTTTTGAGAATTTCCTTTGCATATCTATTTTAGCAATATATATCCCTTCGTCACATTGTTTAACTTGAATTCCAAGAAAGTAATTCATAAGCCCAATATCTGTCATCTCAAATTAAGTAATCATAGATTGCTTAAAATCACCAATCATGCTAATGTTATTTCTAGGGAAAATTATATCATCAACATATAAGCAAACTATCAATAGACCACCATTGTCATTCATCTTCAAATATAGAGCATGGTCAAAGGGGCACTTATAAAAACCATTTTCTTGAAAATATTTGTCGATTCTTGAATTCGAGGCTCTTGGAGCTTGATTCAAACCATAACGTGCCCTTTTCAGTTTATAAACTTCATTTTCATGCCCCTTTATAATGTAACCCGGTGGTTGTTCAATATAAACTTCTTCTTCAAGATGACCATTTAAAAATGTAGATTTGACATCCATGTGAAAAATTTTCCATTTTCTTTGAGAAGCCAAACCAATAATTAATCTAATAGTATCCAATCTAACAACAGGAGCAAAAACCTCTTTGTAGTCAATCCCTGCTCTTTGCTTGTATCCTTTGGCAACCAGTCTTGCTTTGTATCTTTCTACTTCACCTTTCTCATTCTTCTTTGCTTTATAAACCCATTTCACACCAATTGCTTTATGCTGATTCGAAAGTGTTGTAAACTTCTATGTGTCATTTTTCTCAATAGCTTGAATCTCCTCATCCATTGTTTTTTCCACCTTTTGTCACGAACTGCAGAGTCGAAACTTACGGGTTCGAAGTCAACAAAGAAACAAAATAAACTGTGCTCATTGTTAGTATTTTCTGTTTGAGCAATAAATTTCACTCAATCTCCGTGTCCTTGGTGGCCTTTCATTTGATCTTTCATCCATGGAAGAAATAGATAAACTTCACTCTTATTGAGGAGTTGAGGGTGGGGTATTTTCTTCTTGTGATCTCTCTTGAACATTGTCATTTCCATACATTTCAATTCTTGCATGACTTTCCTTTTCCTTTTTGTTCCATTCCCATGAGGCTTCTTCATTAAGTTCCACATCTCTACTAACTATCAATTTCTTATTTGCGGTATCATAATGCTTCTAAGTTTTGATTTTTCATCATAGCCAATAAAAATACATTTTTGAGTTTTGTCCTCTAATTTGTTTCTCATTTGATTTGGGACATGAGAGTATGCAATGCACCCAAATACCCTTAAATGTGCCACATTAGGCTTATGTCCACCCCAAGCTTCTTGGGGTGTCCTAAATCGCACACTTTTGGTGGGACACCTATTCAGAATATAGACAGCACAAGAGACCACCTCATCCCAAAATTCTTTTGGCATATATTTGCATTTCAACATGCTTCGTGCCATATCCATAATTGTCCGGTTTTTTCTTTCAGGCACTCCATTTTGTTGCAGTAAATTGATGATACATACCATGATACTTGCAAAACTCATCAAATGCCTTTGAAAAATATTCACCAACCCTATCTGATCTTAAAGTAATAAAATAGTTTTTCCGCAAAAGCCTTGAAATTTTTGAAGATCCTAAGGACTTCTGATTTTTCTTTCAAGAAATAAACCCAGGTCTTCCGACTAAAATCATCAATGAAGGTAATAAAATACTTATGTTGCCCATAAGAAATTGTGCTAAGTGGCCCACATACATCCGTATGGGTTTTCATGCTCTATATGAAACACCACTTGGGAAGCTTTCACGGTGATGCTTCCCAAGCATACATCCTTCGCAAAGTTGTTCTGGATGATCAATTAGTGGTAGCCCTTTCACCATATTTCGATTATACAACAACTTCAAGCCATTAAAATTGAGGTTTCCAAACATCAAGTGCCATAACCAAGGCTTTTCTTTTAAAGATACATTTAAGCATTGCAAAAAATCAGTTTTGATATCTAAAGAAAATGTCCTGTTTTTTGACATGCCAACTCTGGCAATCAAGTTTTCCCTTTTATCTTTTATGGTAAGAGTTAAATCCTTTAAACGAATATCATACCCTTTTTCTAAAAGTTGCCCCAGACTAAGAATATTATTTTTCGTGCTTGGCAAATAATAGACGATGGAAATAAACCAATCCTTGCCAATCTTGAATCGCATTAAAATTTTACCTTTCCCTTTGACTGGAACTTTTGAGAAATCACCAAATGTTATATTACTATTCACTTATTCATCCAACTCCACAAACATTTCTTTTCTTCCGCATATGTGGTTGCTTGCACCACTGTCAAGAAACAATGAGTTGCTACTTTCACTCTCTTCTTCTTTACATGGCAACGGGAGAATTGGTTATTGATTCACTTTGGATTTTTCTACAAAGTTCACTTGTTCTCCATTTTTTTGCGAGTTCTTAAATTTGCATTCAGAACTGTAATGGCCGAATTTCTTACAATTAAGGCATTGAATTGAAGATCTATCATATTTTTGACGATTGAAAGGTCGAGCAAAGTTTCTTCCACCTCGACCTCTTGAGGATTGCAACATCTGGTTGTTTCCTTTTCTGGCATTGAAATTGGAATTGTCATAGTATCGTCCACTTCTATTAAATGTCCCATGTCCTCTTTGACCTCTACCTCTAAGTCCTCCTCTTTCATCTTTTAGGGAGAGATTAGTTTTGAGCACTTGTTCCAAAGGGCTGTTTGTTTTCTTCATCATTCTTTGTTCATGGGCTTGTAAGGAACCCACGAGTTGATCGGTAGTCATAGTCGACAAGTCTTTACTTTCTCTTATTGCTACAACTATGTGCACAAATTTATAGGTAAGAGATCTTAATATTTTCTCCATGATACGCACCTCATCTAGCACCTCACCATTTCTCTGGAGTTGGTTTGCTATTGCTAACACGCTTGAGAAGTAATCTGAAATTAATTATGTCTCTTTCATGTGAATCATCTCGAACTCGGCTCTTAATATCTGCAAACGAACTTTCTTCACTTATTCTTCTCCTTTGAAAACATTTTGTAAGATCTCCCATGCTTGTTTTGCAGAGATGGCGGAAGCAACCTTTTCAAAGGTACTTTCATCAATGCCCTGATAGATTAAAAACATAGCTCTCTTGTCTAGTCTCCTTGATTTTTTTAGGGCAGCCTTCTGATTGTTTGTCATTTCTGCTTCGTCTTTTGGGGTTCTGGGTTCATTGTATCCTTTTACAACAATTTTCCACGTATCATATGATCTGAGTACTGCTTTCATCTGAATGCACCAATTTTCATAATTTTCTTTTGTAAGACGAGGAACTTGTGATTGAAACACCATACTTGAGGATGCCATTCTTTTCGAACCTTGCTCTGATACCAGTTTGATAGAAATTTGTTGCAACAAAAAAGAATTCAAAATATAAAATAAAAGAGATTCGACTGAAAAAATATATAGGAAGCTTGGATTGAATCAATCGACACTTTCACTATTGCTTTAGAGTAGAACACAAGGCTGTAGTACAATAGAGCAACTACAATCTTTCTCTTACACCTAACTCACCCTTTCTATCTCAACACACACATTACATCACAACAATGTCTTACTATTTATAGATTCAATTAACCGCCTATACATATGATCTAGGAAGGGCCACATTGCCCATCACATTGTACATCTCTTTTCACCAAGCACCTCTTCACATTGTACACCACTTTTCACCAAGCACCCCATCACATTGTACACCTCATTTCACCAAGCACCACAACGGTTTAGTTAAACTGCCACTTAGGAATCTCCTAGATAGAAGGAATGAGCATAGTCACTAAAAGACAAATTAGTATTCAACAGTATTCGAGAGAAAATTCGCAAATACCTTGATTTGGATCTGTCAAACTGCGATGAGGATGATGCCAAACAAAAGTTGTTAGGCGCTCTAAGGAAGAAGAAGTATCTCATAATAATGGATGATTTGTGGCAAAACAATGAACTCAAATCTCTCTTCCTTTATTGTGCGCTGCTCCCCGAGGATTACTCCATACCTAATTCTCAATTGTTAGGTCACTTCACTGGAGAAGGATTAGTCGTTAGATTGGGTAGTTTGAAAGCCACAAGGAACAAAGTTGATGCTTTGATTGAGAGGTCGAAGATCATGTGCACGTTGGAAAGCGGGGAGGGAGAGGGCACAATAAGGATGCATGACGTACTGTGGATCACCTCCCCCGAGCCCGAAGAAGGCCCAAAATTCTTGGTGCAGGCCGATGATTCAGTGACGGAGGCGCCAGAGATCGATAAGTGACAAGACATAGAGAGGGTCTCATTGATGATGTTTTATCTTGAGGACCTCTCTGAACTGCCAATGGGATGCCCCAAAGTTGCTACCTTGCTGCTTCAACATAATAGACTCAAGGCCATCCCCCAACAAATTTCTTTCAAGGCATGGATTACCTATCAGTGCTTGATCTTAGGCACACGCAGATTCAATCTCTCCCTCATTCCATGTGTGATTTAGTGAATCTTCGTGTGCTTAGATTGGCTGACTGTTATTATCTAAGAGAGCTGCCACCCATTCCGATTGGAGGTCTCCAACACCTCCAAGTTTTGGATTTGTCTAATTGTGGCAGTCTACGAGGGGTGGGTGCCTCAAGGGATGGGAAATCTATCTAATCTAAGGTTCCTAGAAGCTTTGCAATTCCAGCAGGGGTACTTTCTGGCTTTATCAAGTTGGAGGAGCTTCGCATTTGTGTAATACGTCCGAAGAAGAGGATGATGGGGAAGGAGGTGGAATTAGGCCGAGAGTGATAGGGGAGTTGAGCCGCTTGAACCATTTAACATCTCTCCACATTTGGTTCTTCAACATTACCACTCCTGATCGGTTGACGCCCTTGGCCAATTCGTTGCAGGTTTTGGTGCTAAGTCATTGCACAATTACAGACGCCGATGCCTTGACTAATTTGGATGGGTCCCAAATTTAAAGTTTTTAAAACTCTACCATTGCGAGGGTGTGACTCGACTACCGACTCGTATCTCGGATCAACTTACAGTAGATGGTTGTAAAGACTTGGAGAGTGTGGTGGCGAGGAAGGAGGCCAAAGAGGACCCTTTTCAATGCTTACAGGAGTTGCAACTTCATAGATTGATATTAGTCATATACAATAGATTGAAGGCAGTCTTCACAAAAGCCATGGCACTCAACAGCGTGGAGAGGATACGTATCTACAACTGTGAAGGAGTGGAAGAGGTGATAGAAGAAGGAGCGGAGTCGAATGATGATGTATCATTCCCAAAGCTTAGAGTAATGAAGCTAGAAGTTGTTTCACGGCTGAGGAGTATATGCAGCAGTGGTGTCTTGTATTCCCCCGAGTTGGGGATGGTGAACGTATGGAAATGCCCGCAGTTAAGGAAGGAGCCTCCTGGTGTCCGCAACAAACGAGGGCTACATGTCACTGATGAAGACGAAGAATCTTGAAAAGCTAAGATTGTGGAGGATCAGTGAAGGGAGTGAGTGAGTAGTCTCCTGATGAGGGAAAGCAGAGGTTTGATCATCTGAGATTCTTTATTCAACAAAAAAAATGGTTTCCTTAATCTCATATTTTCCATGAGCACTATGATGCCAACTCTGGCTACTCTCTCTTAGTCATATGTGAATAAAGAAAATAATTGTGGCCCCCTGTCAATCCGCTCCCTCTCACTTCGTGTCTTCCCTCTCTCTCTACGAGTCTTGTATATTCCTGAGAAAATGGTGGTCTCTCTCTAATATATGCGTTATTTGTGTAGCACATGTTTTGGTGTTGTCTGGATGTGTATGGGTAATAGCTTCACTGGTATGCCATGAATGTAAAATGTGTGATATTTGTTCCAACAACTCCCTAACTTGATTTTCAAATGCATTTTCTCGCGATTTTAAGATTCCATTTGTGCTCTATTAAAGATTGAATACCTTAATATATGTTTATGAATTTAACAAGGACAAATTATTTTTAGGGAAAATTACAAAACCCCCCTTGACCCAACTTTCATTACAATCTCCCCTAACCAACTTTTTTTTTTGCAACTTTTACTCCGATACAAACTTTTATAGCAAATACCCCTGAATCAAAAAAATCATAGTTCTTTGGACCAAAATGCCCTCCTCGTGGTCATTGAATGTCATTTGTCCAGCACTTGTAAATGCGGTTCAACATATTGTTTCTATAGTCCGGCAGTTATGATGCCTCGATCCGATACTTGTAAATGCGGTCCAATAGATTATTGATGCGGCCCTGCAGTTTTGTCATTCCAGCGCTATGATGTCTCGGTCTGGCGTTAGTTGCATGTGGTCTAGCAGATTGTCGCTACAGTCCGGCACTTAATATAGTATGGGTTTTAGTACGGCAATAATATATGTGGCCGGTCATCTTTGGTGATTGAGCATCTACGGAAATGTGGCACCATCATGTACGGGCAAAGGCATTTTCGTCCTTCAAACTATAACTTTTTGACTTAGAATACATCTTTGCTATAAAACTTACTTTTGAGGTAAAAGTTGTGATAAAAAAAAAGGAAATTACAAAAAACCCCTAGAATGCACTATTCACTCAACTTACCCCCTGCTTACTTCTCTCTCTCTCTCTCATCTTTTTCCCTTCAACCAACTATTCTCACAAAAACCCCCCCAACCCAAAAAAAAAAAAAGGGGGCAAAAATACCCTTTTGGTCGTTCCCCTTTTCTGTGACTCTTACCCTGTATTTCACCCAATATTTTTTTTAACAAAAGATTCTCCCTCACCCTCACGGCCCGAGCTCAACAAAGCCTTTCTTCCCCCTTTTTCTCCCTCACGGCCCAAGATCCTCTCTGCAGCCCGAGCCCCCTCCTCTCACACTCTCTCTCCCCGACCCGAGCCCCTTCCTCTCACACTCTCTCTCCCCGGCCCGAGGTCCCTCCTCTCACACTCTCTCTCGTGGTTGAAGCTTTCTCCCTCTCTCTCTTCAAAGGAAGGCTCAAGCTAAGGCTCGAGCTCTCTTCGTCTCTCTACGAAAGATACCATTGGGTTCTCAAAATTTGTGTCCCAGCCCAAACCTGATAGCACTATTTCGATTTTTACTTTACCCCAAATCAGCCCATCTAAGGTAAAAACTTTTAATAAAATCATTCGAAATTTGTTGGCATTGACAATCTGTTATATTTGATTTGGCATTGACAATGAATATGTTGTATTTGATTTGGCATATACAAACTGAAAACTAAGGACCTCCCCCTAAATTGTATTTGATTTGTGTTTTCAATATAATGAGCTAACTATGGCTATTTCTAGAAATAACAGAGAGTTGATGTTAACTTAGTGAAATTTATGGGAATTTTTTTGTTCAGTTGTTGTTTTCGTTGATGAAGCTCATTCTAGATAATTGGATTAAAGCTCAGACAACAGTGTGGAACTTGTTGTTATCTCAAGATGATTGTTGTGAAATTAGACTTCATGAATTTGGCATAGAATTGCAATTAGCTATGTGGATTTATGGAAATTTAGGGTACTTAACTATCATTACTAATATTCTTCACAATATCATGTATTAACATGTTGTTATCAAGAAATTGAGATGCCGTTTTAGCTATTTGGGGAAAGGAGAGTAGCTACCTTATTGTATCATGAAACATGAGAGTAGAGCAAACTTGGAACTATGTTGCATAGGTTATTCCTTTTCAATGTCGTACCTGTTTTGGACATGTATCAACAATTTTACACACATACTGACCTAGATCCTTTTGTAATCTTCTTCATGCTCAGGGACCATTGATTGCATCATTGAAGGAGAATTCGATCTTCTTTTTTGTTTTGAGCAGTCACTTGTAAATTTTCAAAACATGTATGAATTCAACCAACACATAATTGAGATTTTGAGCTACTCATCATGAAATAAACTCAAATTGTTTTTGAGTTACATGTAAACTTCGATCAAATTATTTCGAGCTGTTGTATTTGATTTGGCATAGTGACCTCAAGAATTTTGATTAAACTCAAATTGCGAATCCAGTTTATGGGTCATTACTTTTCATTTTGTATACAATTTCTCTTGATTTTAATCATGTCCCTATTATTTATTTTCTTTTTTAAAAATTTTTACTGAATTACAAAATAGAAGAGCATTGGATTCTCAAAGAGGTAAAGCCTTTGGCCTTGGGAATAAATATGACCGAGTTTGCTCTAAAATAGCCACTGATTGAAAGTATATGTTTATATCCACAAAGTCATTAGTGTTGTATTCAGATAATCTTTGGGGTTGTTTATTTGTGGGGTGTAAAGAAAATGAGTGATAGAAGATTGATTTATTGTATTTGTAGTGGCGAACTCCAATCAAATTTCAATGGGACTTTGGATTATATTTGTGCTGATGCATATACATTTATGATTGAAAGTAGAACTAAGTTAGATGACCTGCGAAAATACATAGCAGAGCATTTCTTGCTAGACATACACTTGATGTCATTGAGGTATTTTGTCCTTGGAAATAGAAGATTTATTGTGAATCTATTCATTGATGATGATATTGAGAGGATGTTGAACGCACATGAAGGCGAGAATAATCTCTTAGTTTATGTATTTAATGAGAGCGAACAAAAGGGTGGAAGTACTTCACGTAACCCTAGGACAATTGAAGAGCTCAGACCCCCCCAATCCTCTAATGTTTTGGTATCTAGTTCCAAACAAAACAATGTACCAAGGTTGCTTAGTTCATGGGAGGATGCACTTACCATTACAAACCAACAATTTGAATCTCTAGATGTCTTCCGAGGCCCTTAGAAAAATTTGCTATAGCACACCATTTCACTTATCGTCTTGTTAAAAATGGGGGGTATCGCATATGGGCGAATTGCAAGGGTGATGGATTCAAATGGGAGATATATGCTTCGAAGTTTGGTAGGACGAATGTCTTTAGCATCCAAACATAGAAAAAAGAACACTCATGTAATATTGGGACAAGCAATGATGTACAGAGAAGAGCATCACAAAAAATTATTGCATGATTAATCAATGATAAATTAAGTGACACTGTACAGTACAAGGCTAAAGAATCATGAAGGATTTGCCTCGAGATTATGGGCTAGAAATACCCTATTGCAAGGCTTGGCGACGGAAAGAAATGGCCATCAAAGACATACATGGTTCGCAAGAGGAGGCATACAACCAGTTACAGGCATATGTAAACCGATTGATGGAGATGAA
>NW_006497791.1:112195-135691 GCF_000471905.2 Amborella trichopoda
TTTTGTTACTTTGTAAGACCTCGCCACTGTAAATTTGTCCTATTAATAGACGTATATATGTTTTATCTGTCACATCTAAGGAATAACAGTATTGTAAATTCTTAGGGTGTGACAAGTCCTCTATTACTAATTATGATTGGATATTATAAAGTAAGAGAAGGAACTACAAGAATGACAGCTTGACTTACTCCTTTTACCATTATGCAGGGAAAAAAAAAACAATGACCATTATTGCATACAATAGCATTGGATAATATATATTTAATGAGTAGTCTGCTACCATCAGTAGTATTCAATATCTGTTTTGTTTTATCAAAATATTTTTTAGGTACTAATCCTTCATTGATACAATTTAAATCTGCTGCAGAATGTACTAATGTTAAGGATTGAAAAGTATAATCATTGTTGATTATAATTTTAACTAATAAAAACCATTTTTGAGTAATAACTCTATCTATCAGGTTTACTGAATTATCATGAGTATGTATTTCTTTTAGTCCTGATGATTCAGGTTTATCTGTTTGGCTTATTAACTGTTCAAATTCTATTTCATCGGTATCAGTTATATTTCCTGAGACTTCACTTTGTAATTCTAATATTTTAATTCTATCTTTTAATTGTTGAATTTCTCCTATTGTTGGTTCTTTTGTAGTATATCTTTTTTGTTTATTCCTGTAATAATATCAGCAAAATTATACTCATCTGGAGTTTTTAACAAAGGAGGAGGTTTATTCTTGGCTTTAGTAATATTTATAAATTGGGTTATTATTTCTCTTTTTTCCTCGGGATTTGTAATTTCTTTATTAGATCTAGTATGAGATTATCTTCTTTAGATAACAAATTACAGGAGCATTCTTGCATTTCTTGATCTGATTCCTCAGTGCTGTTCCATATTAGATTTTCATCTTGTATATTTCCTATTAATGAAGTTTCACTAGAACTATCTGAACTACTTAATTCAGAGCTATCTTCATGGTATATTTGTATAATATCATATATTTTTTCTCTTATGGATTCACCTAATATTAAAGATTCTATTTTCTTTTTAACTTTACAATGACTTTTATAATGACCTACTTTTCCACATTTATAACATACAGGTAATTTTTTCTTACCCTTTTTGTATTTTTGTTTTGGTGTAAATCTCTTTATGAATTTTTCTCTTTTATGCTTTTTATATGGTTTTCTTTCTTTCCTTTCATATTTATACTTTTTCTTTTTATAACTTTTACCTTTTGTATTTTCAATATTATAACCAAATTGTTCACAGAAGTCTCCTAATTCTTTTCTTCCAGTCATTTTTTGTTTATCTAATTATGTTTTGAGTTTCATATCTAGGCATAAGGCTAATCCTTCTGCACATAGTTCTGCAGAGAGTTCTCCTATAGTAAATGATGAATATGGTATTATTCCGCCATGTTTATTTTTTAATCTATTTTTGACTTTTTCAGCAAATAAATACGGTAATCCTGCTATAAATTTTTCTTTCCAATGGTCTAATTGGCTATCTTCTCTAGTTAATAATCCAAGACACTGCCCAAACGAGTGGAAGGCTTTTTGTTGCTACTGTATCTGTAAACAATAAGCTTTTCTCTTTCTCTTGTAAAGGGATGATCATGGCGTAATTTGGTATCAGAGCCAATCCCGAAAAGAAAACCTTCTAAGTTTTTATTCTAAGGAAATTATTACTTGGAGAAACACTCTATTAGGGAGAAACCTAATCAAATTTACCATTAGAGAAAGTTGGTCCGAGAGTTGAGGCTAAGAGCACCTAGTCGAGAGACCATTAAGGCCAAGAGAGCCGTTGAGTAGAAACAGACGTAAGAGGTAGCTAGAAAGCACTCATCCGCAACCTAATAATGGAAAAATTTCATTAGGAATCTATCTAATAAAGCGTTACCTAAAAATAATAATATTCTTAAAATAAAAAATAAAGAAGAAATTCTTATCGATAATATAGAAAACCGATTAAAAAATTGGACTATACCTAAGGTACCTATCTCTAATATATATCAAGTAGGATATTTTGATTTAAAAATAGGTTATGTAATCAAAACTGTAGAACAATCTTTATCAGTAACTAGTACTCAAGAAAATTTCTAATTGTTATCTAAGAAGGTAATACAAACACATAGAAATAAAAATTATAACTATTTACACATAAGACTTGTTCAAGTAGCTATTAAACCCTTAACAAGATTAAAACTTAATAATTCAATCTTAGTATGTCTAAGGGATACAAGACATAATAAATTTACCGATTCATTACTAGGTATGGTAGAATCTAGTTTATGTAGTGGACCCATGTCTTTCAACTGTTTTTCGAATTACTCAGTATCATTAAATGATCCAAATATATTAAACGTCTTAACATTTAATATCAAAACTCAAGGATTTGATATGATCCAAGGATCACAAAACATAGCAATTATATATAGAATATATTATAACGTAATAAATACCCTATGTCCTAAGGTAGTACAAATGGATTCTAATGGAAGAACAATTTTATTTCAAACTAATTTAGAAAAATCGAATACTATAATTTCAAAAGCAATAAAATGGTCAGAAATCAACCTACCAGATTCATGGTCAATCCAAAATGAAAATACTTCTCATCAAACACCAATAAACAACATTCCTGATAAAATAATTGAACACATGGATGGTATTATAGAAATAAAATTTGCAGGATAAAAAAAAATCTTAAAATCTAAGGATGAAGATGAATTGCATACTTCTAAAGTAAAACTTGAACCTTCAAGACACTCACTTTCTTCTGCATCTAGTTCATCTAGACCTCAAATACAAGGATTAATAAGCACTAGGGATAGTATAGTAATACCTCATTATAAACCAATACAGAAAGAAGCTAAAGATGATTCAGAATTTTTTTGACTCGGAAATGGATTTTCATGTATGTGTATTAGAAAAACAAAAAATAGATAAAGCTTATATAGAAGCAGATTACCTATCAGATAAAAATAAAGATATAAGACATTGGTATCTTAAAAGATTTGACCCTAGATTAGTAGAACTATTTCATAAAAAATATAATAAATTTTCGAAAGAAGTAAAACAAAATAAAGGATTTTTTATATGGTTAAGAGACATATTTAAAGAAAGAAATATTCCAATTCCTAATTTTGAAATAAATACTTTGGAAAATCAATATAAGACCTATGATACAGTAGAAGGAACTAAAATTACCAGTGTACATCCACCGATGAAAAGCTTAATTACAAAAGCAAAAGAAACAGAAAATACTCCTACACTAGAAACAAAGCCACTCCTTATAAAATGACCTCTGGAGAAATAGTTTATCGAACAGAATTAATTCCACATATTATAGAACAAAATAATTATACTAATTTATATATGCAATCCATTGGAAAGCAAACCTTAAGAATAAAAAATATGTTAAGACCATTACCAATACAGGAAACACAGAAATCTATATTATTTCTACCACCTCCTACATTAAATAAAGAAAAATTTCCTATAGGTGAAAATAATAAAACCTTAATGGATCAACTCATATCTCAACTAGCTAAATTAGATATAACAGAAGCGGATTCAAAAGGTAAAAGTAAAATAATAATTAAAGAATCAGAAATATTAATTTCAGAACTTGAAGAACCAGTAATACCTGATACTATAGAGAATATAGAAACAGCTTTTACTGAAAGTCAAAATAATAATCAATCTATTCAAAGAATAGCATATGGTAGAAATTGGAAACCTACTACAGCTAGGCCTTGTCATCATAGACCAACCCCAGTTGATATCCAATTTGAAGAAGATCTCATATCACATACAACCTCCTATTCAGGAAGAACCACAGTTAACGGGAATATAGATGGCATGTCTGAACATATAATATTAGATACAATAAAGCATATGGCTATGTATGCCTCTGCATGTAAAATGGTAGGCAATCATGACCAGGAAGTCGCCAAAGCTATTGTTTGTGGATTTACTGGCTGGCTTCGTGGTTGGGGAGATTTTCACCTCCCTGAAAATAAAAAAAACCAAATATTAAATACTACCCGCCAATGGACTGTCAAAAACGAACAAAATCAAGACATTTTCTATAGTGAAAGTAATGTTGCTTTAATATATACCATCACTCTTCATTTTGTTGGGTGTACAGCCCACCTTGAAGCAAGAACTGAAGATTTATTATCTAATCTAAAATGTCCAACTCTATCACATTATAAATGGTATAAAGACATATTTTTCTCAAGAGTATTAACCAGAGAAGATAACCAATTAGATCATTGGAAAGAAAAAATTATAGCAGGATTACCATATTTATTTGCTGAAAAAGTCAAAAAGAGATTAAAAAATAAACATGGCGGAATAATACTATATACTGTAGGAGAACTCTCTGCATAATTATGTGCAGAAGGATTAGCCCTATGCACAGATATGAAACTCAAAAAACAATTAGATAAACAAGAAATGACTGAAAGAAAAGAATTGGGAGACTTCTGTGAACAATTTGGTTTTAATATTGAAAATACGAAAGAAAAGAGTTATAAAAAGAAAAAATATAAGTATGAAAGAAAAGTAAGAAAACCATATAAAAAACATAAAAGAGAAAAATTCATGAAAAGATTTACACCAAAACAAAAATATAGAAAAGGTAAGAAAAAATTACCTATATGTTATAAGTGTGGAAAAGTAGGCCACTATAAAAATAATTGTAAAGTAAAAAAGAAAATAGACTCATTAATATTAGATGAATCCATAAGAAATAAAATATATGATATTATACAAATATACCATGAAGATAGCTCTGAATTAAGTAGTTCAGATACTTCTAGTGAAACTTCATTAATGGGAAATATAGAAGATGAAAATCTAATATGGAACGGCACTTAGGAATCTGATCAAGAAAAATGCTCCTGTAATATGTTATCTATAGAAGATAATCTCATACTACATCTAATAGAGAAAATTACAGATCCCGAGGAAAAAAGAAAAATAATAACTCAATTTATAAATATTACTAAAGCCAAGAATAAACCTCCTCCTTCGTTCAAAACTCAAAATGAGTATAATTTTGCTGATACTATTAAAAGAATAAACAAAAAAGATATAGTGCAAAAAGAACCAACAATAGGAGAAATACAAAAAGAAATTAATGAAGTCAAACTAGAAATTCAACAATTAAATGATAAAGTTAAAATATTAGAATTACAAAGTGAAGTCTCGGGAAATATAACTGATACTGATGAAATAGAATTTGAACAATTAATAAACCAAACAGATAAATCTGAATCATCAGGAACAAAAGAAATAGATACTCATGATAATTCAGTAAACTTGATAGATAGAGTTATTACTCAAAAATGGTTTATATTAGTTTAAATTATAAGCATTAATGATTATACTTTTCAATCCTTAGCATTAGTAGATTCTGGAGCAGATTTAAATTGTATCATTGAAGGATTAGTACCCAAAAAATATTTTGATAAAACAAAAAAGATACTGAATACTGCTGATGGTAGAAGACTACTCATTAAATATAAATTATCAAATGCCATTGTATGCAATAATGGTCATTGTTTTCCTATTCCCTGCATAATGGTAAACGGACTACGTCAAGCTGTCATCCTTGGAGTTCCTTTTATATCCAATCATAATTAGTAATAGAGGACTAGAGACCAATATAGCAGAAGAAATAATTATATTTGAATTTGTAGATAAACCGAAATTAAAAGAAGTTATTAGAATAAAAGATAATATAAAAAAAAAGAAAAATTTATTTGTTCTCTTAAGGAAGAAATTAAATATAAAACCATAAAAGAAATATTACAAACCAATGAAGTAAAAGAACAAATTAAAAATCTCAGTCAACAAATTGAAATGAATATATGTAGTGAAATACCCAATGCTTTTTGGGATAGGAAAAAACATATAGTAAGTCTACCATATGAATCTGGTTTTCATGAATGCAAAATACCAACAAAGGCAAGACCTATACAAATGAATATAAAATTACTAGAATTTTGTAAAAAAGAAATAGATGGTTTAGTATCTAAAGGATTAATTAGACCAAGTACTTCTCCTTGGAGTTGTGTTGCTTTTTATATCAATAAAAATGTAGAAAAAGAACGAGGAGTACCAAGGTTAGTTATAAATTATAAACCATTAAAGCACTTCGATGGATAAGATATCTTATACCTAATAAAGAATATTTATTAGATCGAATAATAAAGGCTGGTATCTTTCCAAAATTTGATCTAAAATCTGGTTATTGGCAAATTCAAATACAAGAAGAAGATAGATACAAAACAGCATTTAATGTCCCCTTTGGATAATATGAATGGAATGTTATGCCCTTTGGATTGAAGAATGCTCCATCAGAATTTCAAAAAATTATGAATGATGTTTTTAATCCTTATATTAAATTCATGATAGTCTATATAGATGATGTTTTAATATTTTCTGAAAGCATAACACAACATATCAAACATATTAATGCCTTTATAAATGAAGTTAAACATGCAGGATTAGCCATTTCTTCAATAAAGATGAGTTTATTCCAAACAAAAATCAGATTTTTAAGACATAATATATCCAAAGGAACCATCATACCATTAGATAGATCAATTAAATTCGCTGATAAATTTCCAGATATCATTCTCGATAAAGAAGACTTACAAAAATTCTTAGGTTGTCTTAATTATATAGTAGATTTCTAAAGAATTAACAATAGATGCCAAACCTCTATATGATAGACTAAAAAAAAATCCCCCTAAATAGACTAATATCCATACTGAAGCAGTTAAGAAACTTAAAAATAAATCAAAAGTGTTACCTTGTCTTTCTCTATCCTATCCCGATGCTTTTAAAATTATAGAATGTGATGCGTCAAAATTAGACCTAGGTGGAATACTCAAACAAAAAGTACATTCTACTGGACAATTAGTCAGATACACCTCTAAAGCTTGGAATTCTATTCAACAAAATTACTCTACAGTTAAAAAGGAAATCCTCGCCATTGTTCATTGTGTTACCAAGTTTCAAGGTGACATTCTCAATACTAATTTCCTTATTCGTACGGACTGTAAAGCTGCTAAAGATAATCTTGCCAAATATGTGCAAAACTTGGTGTCTAAACAGATCTTTGCTCGATGGCATGCCCTTCTCTCTGCTTTTGATTTCACAATTGAGCATTTACATGGTGCTCCTAATCATTTACCTGATTTTCTTACACGTGAATTTTTGCAAAAGGGGCAGGACAGATTCCTCTGACCCTGAAGAATTATCTTTAGGACTCATATTGTTTAATAAAAATAGGAGTAATATGATTACTAATACTAATCGTGGCAAAATGCCAATGGATATAGTTCCAGCCGGTTCATCACCTAGTTCATCACCCTCACCAACTAGAACTTTAGTACCATATTGTCCAACTGACCCAAATAGTCCAGTTTATCCTATATATTCAAGCCAACCACCTCCATCATCTCCAAGTACACCATTGTTTTTATAATCCTCTGTTCCAAAAAATCCACATTCAAATCTCAATATGAAGCAACCGCTTTTTTTTATGATATCATAATAAAAGATAACCAAGTGGCTGAAGACCCAAATATATTAGCTAGACATTATCTTTGCAAAAACTTAAACCCTTCTTTTGGCATAAAACCAGAGAATGGTTTGAAATGATACTGCTTGAAACTAACTCAGTCACTATAGCACATTACTATAAGAAAAATTCTAGAATATTATCATATTCAAAATTACAAATAAGAAAAGATTTACATTTCAATGAATGGAGTGCAGGCCCTTTCAGGGCAAAGAGATTAATATCCCAAGAATTTCCAAACAAACATTTCTGATATTCCGAATATATTGAAGCCTGGCGCAAAGTGCTTACTGTTCAAAACCAGTTTTATTCTCATACCTGGTTCCTGCAATTCAAATTGCCAGTTACAAACCCATTCCCAAACTGGTTCAAGGACTGGTTTATGGTTTGGGGTTCCAGAACCCAAATAATGCCCAAAACGTTACAATTTTCTGATGACAAGTTCATTGAATTTAATGGGAGCAATCCCAATGTTAATTATCATTTGTATTTTGTAGCGTTATATCAAGTTCCATGGACATTAAAATGGTCATATGCTATATCTCCCAATATAACAAATAATTAACAATATGTACCATGCTTGGGAAAGCAAATCTCAGTAAAACGGTGGGAAGTCTTTGTCTGCCACCAACTTGAGCTTGATAATATTGTACTTAAACAAATACCTCTGGATCATATATCAGTTCCATATGAAAACCCAAATAGTTTATCAGAATATATATCTATAATGAAAAGAAACAACCCTAAGGCCACCAAAGCAGAATTGCAAAAGAATTATTGAAAATATTCTCAAAGGAAGCTGAAACGGCCCAAATACATCATGAAGAAGGAACAACATCAGAAGGTCCAGAAGACCCTGACAACCTTGAAGATCCATCAGCCCATGGATGTTCTCAGAAGCAGAAACTTTAGTAATTCGGCCCGATCTCGACGCGGCCTCATCTCCATCATTTCAACAGTAAAATAAAACAATAGTGAAGATTCCCTCTCATCTCCATCATAGCCATAGTCAATCAAGCAATAGTGAAGATTCCCTCATCAGACCCCCATTCTATGTGCTACAGGAAAAAGTAGATCACGACAAGATATAAAAAAGATTCTATATATCACTACCGACATATATGACAACGTTGCTACAGGAAAAGGTGAATAGTATAGATTCCAAAAGTCACATCAAGTCAAGTCACCAACAAAAGAAAATAGTAAAAGTAGATTCCTTACCTGCTTTTCACCAGCTTTTGCCGACAGCATCTATCCACTTACCTTCTTTCGTCGTCAGCTCATCTTATCCTCGCCAGCTGCCCAGACCAAGAGAATCTTCCTTTTCCCAGCTTATCCTCCACTATGCCTACTTTGCAATCCAGCTGATAATATTTGGCGTCCGCTCCTTATAAAAGGAGGACGAAGGCATTTCACTAAGGCATCAAGTCTTTCATCCAGGCTTAAACATTCTCCTCTGCTCTTCTCTTCTTCCCCTCTGATCTTCTCCTCTTCTCTTCTGCTCTTTTCTCTCTCTAGTCTTGTAAAATAGTTTTATGTGTGATTGCAATTGGGACCGAGTGATTGTAATAGGGACAGTCTCCCAGGACATGGCCCAAACGAGGGGAAGACTTTTTGCAGCTACTGTATCTGTAAACAGTAAGCGTTTCTCTTTCTCCTTTAAATTTTTATCTCATGAGTCTGTAATTTTGATATCATATAGAATGTTAGCATACAATATGTATGATTGAGTCTGTAATCATGTTAGATTGAGTCTGTAATCATACAGTTGGTTAGAATTTGTCTATATAAGGTTCATTTTCTTGTAAACATTAAAAATGCAATGTAGAGTTGTTTTGAGTACTAAAGTTTATGAATATTCGTGTACTACCTGGTTGTTAGTTGATGTAGCTCCTTTTTCATTAGTCATATTTATCATTTTATTCTTATATTAAGGACATTTTAGGATGTTAGTTTAAATTTTAGGTTAAAGGGATGTAGTAAAATAATAATTAAAGAATCAGAAACATTAACTTTAGAACTTGAAGAACCCGTAATACCCGATACTATAGAGAATATAGAAACAGATTTTACTAAAAGTCAAAATAATAATCAATCTATTCAAAGAGTAGCATATGATAGAAATTGGAAACCTGCTACAGCTAGGCCTTATCATCATAGACCAACCCCAGTTGATATCCAATTTGAAGAAGATCTCATATCACATACAACCTCCTATTCAAGAAGAACCATAGTTAACTAGAATATAGATGGCATGTCTGAACATCAGATACTTGATACAATGAAACATATGACTATGTATGCCTCTGCATGTAAAATGATAGGCAACCATGACCAAGAAGTCGCCAAAGCTATAGTTTGTGGATTTACGGGCTAGCTTCGTGGTCGGTAGGACTTTCAACTCCCTGAAAATACAAAAAACCAAATATTAAATACTACCCGCCAATGGACTGTCAAAAATGAACCAAATCAAGACATTTTATATAGTGAAAGTGATGTTGTTAATACTTCAATATAAACCATCACTCTTCATTTTGTAGGGAGTACAGCCCTCCTAGAAGCAAGAACAGAAGACCTATTATATAATTTAAAATGTCCAACCTTATCACACTATAAATGGTATAAAGATGTATTTTACTCAAGATTATTAGCCAGAGAAGATAGCCAAGTAAACCATTAGAAGGAAAAATTTCTAGCAGGATTACCATATTTATCTACTGAAAAAGTCAAAAATAGATTAAAAAATAAACACGGTGGTATTATACCCTATTCATCAAAAACTATAGAAGAACTCTCTGCAGAAATATGTGCAGAAGGATTAGCCCTATGCACAGATATGAAACTCAAAAAACAATTAGATAAACAAAAAATGACTTGATTAAAAGAATTAGGAGACTTTTGTGAACAATTTGGTTATAACAGTGAAAATTTGAAAGATAAGAAGAAAAAATATAACTATGAAAGAAAAGAAAGAAAACCATATAAAAAACATAAAAGGGAAAAATTCATGAATAGATTTACACCAAAACAAAAATATAAAAAAGGTAAAAAAAAATTACTTGTATGTTGTAAGTGTGGAAAAGAAGGTCATTATAAAAATAATTGTAAAGTAAAAAAGAAAATAGACTCATTAATATTAGATGAATCCATAAGAAAAAAAATATATGATATTACACAAATATACCAAGAAGATAGCTTTGAATTAAGTAGTTCAGATAGTTCATTTGAAACTTCATTAATTGGAAATATAGAAGTTGAAAATCTAATATGGAACAGCACTAAGGAATCTGATCAAGAAATGCAAAAATGCTCCTGTAATATGTTATCTAAAGAAGATAATCTCATACTGGATCCAACAGAGAAAATTACAGATCCCGAGGAAAAAAGAAAAATAATAACCCAATTTATAAATATTACTAAAGCCAAGAATAAACCTCCTCCTTTGTTAAAAACTCCAGATGAGTATAATTTTGCTGATATTATTAAAAGAATAAACAAAAAAGATATAGTGCAAAAAGAACCAACAATAGGAGAATTACAAAAAGATATTAATGAAGTCATCCTAGAAATTCAACAATTAAAAGAAAGAATTAAAATATTAGAATTACAAAGTGAAGTCTCAGGATATATAACTGATACTGATGAAATAGAATTTGAACAATTAATAAACCAAACAGATAAACTTGAATCAGCAGGAGTAACAGAAATAGATACTCATGATAATTCAGTAAACTTGATAGATAGAGTTATTACTCAAAAATGGTTTATAGTAGTTAAAATAATAATAAACAATGATTATACTTTTCAATTTTTAGCATTAGTAGATTCTGGAGCAGATTTAAATTGTATCAATGAAGGATTAGTACCCACAAAATATTTTGATAAAACAAAACAAATACTGAATACTGCTCATGGTAGCATACTACTCATTAAATATAAATTATCCAATGCTATTGTATGCAATAATGGTCATTGTGGTAAAAGGACATAGTCAAGCTGTCATTCTTGGAGCTCCTTTTCTTACTTTATTATATCCAATCATAATTAGTAATAGAGGACTAGAAACCAATATAGCAAGAGAAACAATTGTATTTGAATTTGTAGATAAACCGAAATTAAAAGAAGTTAATAGAACAAAAGGTAATATAAAACAAAAAGAGAAATTTATTTGTTCTCTTAAAGGAAAAATTAAATATAAAACCATGGAAGTAAAGTTACAAACCAATGAAGTAAAAGAGCAAATAAAAAATCTCACTCAACAAATAAAAATGAATATATGTAGGGAAATACCCAATGCTTTTTGGGAAAGGAAAAAACATATAGAAAGTCTACCATATGAATCTGGTTTTCATGAATCCAAAATACCAACAAAGGCAAGACCTATACAAATGAATATAAAATTATTAGAATTTTGCTAAAAAGAAATAGATGGTTTAGTATCTAAAGTATTAATTAGACCAAGTACTTCTCCTTGGAATTGTGCTGCTTTTTATCTTAATAAAAATACAGAAAAAGTACGACGAGTACCAAGGTTAGTTATAAATTATAAACCATTAAATAAAGCACTTCAATAGATTAGATATCCTATACCTAATAAAAAAGATTTATTAGATAGATTAAAAAAGGCTTGTATCTTTCCAAAATTTGATCTAAAATCTAGTTATTGGCAAATTCAAATACAAGAAGAAGATAGATACAAAACAACATTTAATGTCCCCTTTGGACGATATGAATGGAATGTTATGCCCTTGGGATTGAAGAATGCCCCATCAGAATTTCAAAGGATTATGAATGATGTTTTTAATCCTAATATCAATTCATGATAGTCTATATAGATGATGTTTTAATATTTTCTGAAAGTATGCCCCAACATATTAAACATATTAACGCTTTCATAAATGCAGTTAAACATGCAGGATTAGCCATTTCTGCAAAAAAGATGAGTTTATTCCAGACAAAAATATGATTTTTAGGACATAATATATGCAAAGGAACCATCACACCAATAGATAGATCAATTCAATTCGCTGATAAATTTCCAGATATCATTCACGATAAATAAGAATTAGAAAGATTCTTAGGTTCTCTTAATTATATAGTAGATTTCTATAAAGAATTAGCAATAGATGCCAAACCTCTATATGATAGACTAAAAAAGAATCATCCTAAATTGACTAATATCCATACTGAAGCAGTTAAGAAACTTAAAAATAAATACAAAGAGTTACCTTGTCCTTTTCTATCCGATCCCGATGCTTTTAAAATTATTAAATGTGATGCATCAGATCTAGGCCTAGGTGGAATACTTAAACAAAAAGTACATTCTACTGAATAATTAGTCAGATACACCTCCAAAGCTTGGAATTCTACTCAACAAAATTGCTCTACAGTTAAAAAGGAAATCCTCACCATTGTTCATTGTGTTACTAAATTTCAAGGTGATATTCTCAATACTAATTTCCTTATTTGTACTGACTGTAAAGCTGCTAAAGATATTCTTGCCAAAGATGTGCAAAACTTGGCGTCTTAACAGATCTTTGCTCGACGGCAAGCCAATCTCTCTGCTTTTGATTTCACAATTGAGCATTTACATGGTGCTTCTAATCATTTACCTTATCTTCTTAAACGTGAATTTTTGCAGGGAGGGCAGAACAGATTCCTCTCACGCTGAAGAATTATCTTTAGGACTCATATTGTTTAATAAAAATAGGAATAATAGGAATACTAATACTAATCGTGGCAAAATTCCAATGGATATAGTTCCAGCAGGTTCATCACCTAGTTCATCACCCTCACCAACTAGAACTTTAGTACCATATTCTCCAACTGACCCAGATAGTCCAGTTTATCCCATATATTCAAGCCAACCACCTCCATCATCTCCAAGTACACCATTATTTTTACAATCCTCTGTTCCTAGAAAACCCACATTGAAATCTCAATATGAAGCAACCGTGTTTATTGATGATATCATAATAGAAGATAATCAACTGACTGAAGACCCAAATATATTAGCTAGACATTATCTTTGCAACTACTTAAACCCTTCCTTTGGCGTAAAAACCAAAGAATGGTTTGAAATGATACTGCTTGAAACTGGTTCAGTCACTATAGCACATTACTATCAGAAAACTTCTAGAATAACATCATATTCAAAATTACAAATAAGAAAAGTTTTACATTTCAATGAATGGGGTTCAGATACTTCCAGGGCAAGGAGAATAATATCCCCAGAATTGTCAAATAAACGATTCAGATATTCCGAATATGTTGACCCCTAGCACAAAGTGCTTACTGTTCAAAACCAATTTTATTCTCATACCTGGTTCCTGCTATTCAAATTGCCAGTTACATACCCATTCCCAAACTGGTTCAAGGACTGGTTTATGGTTTGGGATTCTAGAACCCAAATACTGCCAAAAACCTTGCAATTATTTGAAGACAAGTTTTTTTACTTTAATGGGAGAAATCCCAAAGTTTATTACCATTTTTATTTTGTAGCATTATATCAAGTTCCATGGATATTAAAATGGTCATATGCTATATCTCCCAATGTAACACAAAATTACCAATATGTACCATGCTTGGGTAAGCAAATTGCAGTTAAATGGTGGGATGTCTTTGTCTGCCACCAAATTGAGCCTGATAATATTATTCTCAAACAAACACGTTTAGAATATACTTCATATGAAAACTCAAACAGTTTATCAGAATATCTATCAATAATGAAAAGAAAAAACCCTAAGGCCACCTAAGCAGAATTGGAAAAAGAATTATTGAAAATATTCTCAGAAGAAGCTGAAATGGCCTAAATACATCATGAAGAAGGAACAACATCAGAAGATCCAGAAGGCCCTGACAACATTGAAGATCAATCAGCCCATGGATGTTCTCAGAAGCAGACACTTTATTAATTCGGTCCAATCTCGACCAGGTCTCATCTCCATCATAGCAACAATCAAATGAAACAATAGTGAAGATTCCCTCTCATCTCCATCATAGCAATAGTCAAGTCAAGCAATAGTGAAGATTCCTTCATCAGACCACCTGTCTATGTGCTAAAGGAAAAAGTAGATCATGACAAGACATAAAAAAGATTCCATATATCACATCCGAAATATAGGACAACGCTGCTACAGGAAAAGGTGAATAGTACAGATTCCAAAAGTCACATCAAGTCAAGTCCTTAACAAAAGAAAACAGTAAAAGTAGATTCCTTACCTGCTTTCCACCAGCTCTTCCCGACAGCATCTATCCACTTACCTTCCTTCGCCGCCAGCTCATCTTATCCTCGCCAGCTGCCCAGACCAAGAGAATCTTCCTTTTCCCAGCTCATCCTCCACTAAGCCTACTTTGCAATACAGCTGATAATATTTGGCTTCCGCTCCCTATAAAAGGAGGACGAAAGCATTTCATTAAGGCATCGAGTCTTTCATCCAAGCTCAGACATTCTCCTCTGCTCTTCTCTTCTTCTCCTCTGCTCTTCTCCTCTTCTCTTCTGCTCTTATCTCTCTCTTATCTTGTAAAATAGTTTTATGTGTGATTGTAATTGGGACAGTCTCCCAAGACACTGGCCGAACAAGCGGAAGGCTTTTTGCAGCTACTGTATCTGTAAACAGTAAGCTTTTCTCTTTCTCTTTTAAATTTTTATCTCATGAGTCTGTAATTTTGATAACATATAGAATGTTAGTATACAGTATGTTAGATTCAATCTGTAATCATGTTAGATTGAATCTGTAATCATACAATTTGTTAGAATCGGTCTATATAAGGTTCAATTTCTTGTAATCATTATAAATGCAATTTAGAGTTGTTTTGAGTATTAAATTTTATGAATCTTCCTATACTACCTGGTTGTTAGTTGATATAGCTCCGTTTTCATTAGCCATAATTATCATTTTATTCTTATAGTTAGGATAATTTAGGTTGTTAGTTTAAAGGGATGATCATAGCGTAATTTTGTATCAGAGCAGATCCCGAAGAGAAAAGCTTCTAAGTTTTTATTCTAAAGAAATTATTACTTTGAGAAATACTCTATTAGGTAGAAACCTATTCAAATTTACCATTAGAGAAAGTTGGTCCGAGAGTTGAGGCTAAAGAGCACCCAGTCGAGAGACCGTTAAGGCCAGGAGAGCCGCTGAGGTCAAAAAGATGTAAGAGGTAGCCAAGACAACACTCATTCGCAACCTAATAATGGAAAATTTCATTAGGAATCTATCTAATAAAGCGTTACCTCAAAATAATAATATTCTTAAAATAAAAAATAAAGAATAAATTCTTATCGATAATATAGAAAACCAATTACAAAATTGGACTATACCTAAGGTACCTATCTATAATATATATCAAACAGGATATTTTGATTTAAAAATAGGTTATGCAATCAAAATTGTAGAACAATCTTTATCAGTAACTAGGAGTCAAGAAAATTTCCAATTGTTATCTACTAAGGTAATACAAACACATAGAAATAAAAATTATAACTATTTACACATAGGACTTATTCAAGTAGCAATTAAACCCTTAACAAGATTAGCACTTAATAATTCAATCTTAGTATGTCTAAGGGATACTAGACATAATAAATTTACCGATTCATTACTAGGTATGGTAGAATCTAGTTTATGTAGTGGACCCATGTATTTTAATTGTTTTCCTAATTACTTAGTCTCATTAAATGATCAAAATATACTAAATGTATAAACCTTAAATATAAAAACCAAAGGATTTGATATGATCCATGGATCTCAAAATATAGCTATTATATATCGAATATATTATAAAGTCATGAATACCTTATGTCCTAAAGGAATCATGGTCAATCCAAAATGAAAATACTTCTCATCAAACATCAATAAATAACATTCCTGATAAAATAATTGAACACATGGATGGTAATATAGAAATAAAGTTTGCAGGATCAGAAAAAATCTTAAAATCTAAGGATGAAGATGAATTGCATACTTCTAAAATAAGACTTGAACCATCAAGGCCTTCCCTTTGTTCTGAATCAAGTTCATCTAGACCTCAAATACAAGGATTAATAAGAAGTTGGGATAGTATAGTAATAGCTCATTATAAACCAATACAGAAAGAAGCTAAAGTTCATTCAGAATTTTCTGACTCAGAAATGGATTTTCATGTATGTGCATTAGAAGAACAAAACAAACATAAAGCTTATATAGAAGAAGATTACCTATCAGATAAAAACAAAAGATATAAGACAATGGTATCTTAAAAGATTTGAACCTAGATTAGGATAACTATTTCATAAAAAATATAATAAATTTTTGAAACAAGAGAAACAAACTAAAGGATATTTTAGGTTGTTAGTTTAAATTTTAGTTTAAAGGGATGATCTTGGTGCACCATACCAATAGATAGATCAATTCAATTTGCTGATAAATTTTCAGAGATCATTCTAGATAAAAAAGGATTACAAAGATTCTTAGATTGTCTTAATTATATAGTAGATTTCTATAAAGATTTAGCAATAGAAGCCAAACCTCAATATGATAGACTAAAAACGAATCCTCCTAAGTGAACTAATATCCAAACTGAAGCAGTTAAGAAACTTAAAAATATATCCAAAGTGTTACCTTGTCTTTTTCTATCCGATCCCGATGCTTTTAAAATTATTGAATGTGACGCATCAGAATTAGGCCTAGGTGGAATACTTAAACAAAAAGTACATTCTACTGAACAATTAGTCAGATACACCTCTAAAGCTTGGATTTCTACTCAACAAAATTGCTCTACAGTAAAAAAGGAAATCCTCGCCATTATTCATTGTGTTACCAAATTTCAAGGTGATATTCTCAATACTAATTTCCTTATTCGTACTGACTGTAAAGCTGCTAAAGATATTCTTGCTAAAGATGTGCAAAACTTGGTGTCTAAACAGATATTTGCTCGATGGCAAGCCACTCTCATTGCTTTTGATTTCACAATTGAGCACTCACATGGTGCTTCTAATCATTTACCTAATTTTTTTACACGTGAATTTTTGCAGGGGGCCAGAACAAATTCCTCTCACCCTGAAGAATTATCTTTAGAACTCATATTGTTTAATAAAAATAGGAATAATATGAATACTAATACTAATCGTGGCAAAATGCCAATGGATATAGTTCGAGCTGGTTCATCACCCAGTTCATCACCCTCACCAACTAGAAATTTGGTTCCATATTCTCCTGACCCCAGTAGTCCAGTTTATCCCATATACTCAAGCCAACCTCCTCCATCATCTCCTAGCACACCATTATTTTTGCAGTCTTCTGTACTCAGAAAACCCACATTCAAATCTCAATATGAAGCAACCACTTTTATTGATGATATCATAATAGAAGATAATCAAGTGGCTAAAAAGCCAAATATATTAGCTAGACATTATCTTTGCAACAACTTAAACCCTTCTTTTGGGGTTCAGACCCTTCCAGGGCAAAGAGATTAATATCCCCAGAATTCCGAAATAAACATATCAGATATTCCGAATATATTGAAGCCTGGCACACAGTGCTTACTGTTCAAAACCAGTTCTATTCTCATGCCTGGTTTCTGCATATCAAATTACCAGTTACAAACCCATTCCCAAACTGGTTTAAGGACTGGTTGATGGTTTGGGGTTCCAGAACCCAAATAATGCCTAAAACCATACAATTATCTGAAGACAAGTTTATTGACTTTAATGGGAGAAATCCTAATGTTCAATACCATTTGTATTTTGTAGCATTATATCAAGTTCCTTGGATATTGAAATGGTCATATGCTATATCTCCCAGTATAACACAAAATTACCAATATGTACCATGCTTGGGTAAGCAAATTGTAGTTAAGTGGTGGGATGTCTTTATCGGCCACCATATTGAGCTTGATAATATTATTCTCAAACAAATACCTTTACATTATACTCCATATGAAAACCCAAATAGTTTATCAGAATATCTATCTATAATGAAAAGAAAAAACCCTAAGGCCACCAAAGCAGAAATGGAAAAAGAACCATTGAAAATATTCTCAGAAGAAGCTGAAACGGCCCAAATACATCATGACGAAGGAACAACATCAGAAGATCCAGAAGACCCTGACAACATTGAAGATCAATCAGCCCATGGATGTTCTCATAAGCAGACACTTTATTAATTCGGCCCGATCTCGACTCGATCTCATCTCCATCATAGCAACAGTCAAATCAAACAATAGTGAAGATTCCCACTCATCTCCATCATAGCTATAGTCAAATCAAGCAATAGTGAAGATTCCCTCATCAGACCACCTGTCTATGTGCTACAGGAAAAAGTAGATCACGACAAGACATAAAAAAGATTCCATATATCACTACCGACATATTGGACAACGCTGCTACAGGAAAAGGTGAATAGTACAGATTCCAAAAGTCACATCAAGTCAAGTCAGCAACAAAAGAAAACAGTAAAAGTAGATTCCTTACCTGCTTTCCACCAGCTTTTCCTGACAACATCTATCCACTTACCTTCCTTCGTCGCTAGCTCATCTTATCCTCGCTAGCTGCCCAGACTAAGAGAATCTTCCTTTTCCCAGCTCATCCTCCACTATGCCTACTTTGCAATCCAGCTGATAATATTTGGCGTCCGCTCTTTGTAAAAGGAGGACGAAGGCATTTCACTAAGGCATCGAGTCTTTCATCCAAGCATTCGGAGAACCCTTAGACATTCTCCTCTGCTCTTCTCCTCTGCTCTTCTTCTCTACTCTTGTTCTTTGTTCTTCTCTGCTCTTCTCTCTCTCTCGCTTGCCTCTCTTTGTACATTCTTATGTGTGATTGTAATTGGGAGAGTCTCTCAAGTTACTGTCCAAATCATTGGAAGGCATTTAGCAGCAACTGCATCTGTAAACAGTAAGCCTTTCCTCTCTTTCTTTCTTTCTTTTAGTTTGTTATGAGTCTGTAATATGTCACAGTAAGTTTGAGTTTGTAATAGTCTGTAATATCTTCGTGTGTTTGAATTTTTTTCATACAATCTGTTATATGTTTGTCCATGAAATCTTTGATACAATTGATTTAATAAACAGTTGGTTTAAAGTTGTAATCTTTGATTATGATTAATTATGCAATTTAGGATTGTTTTTAGCAAAAACGTTTATGAATCATCTTTGTTAGTTGATATAGCTCCGTTTTCATTAGCCATAATTATCATTTTATTCTTATATTTAGGATATTTTAGATTGTTAGTTTAAAGGGATGATCTTGGCATAATTTGGTATCAGAGCCAATCCCAAAAAGAAAACCTTTCAAGTATTTATTCTAAGGAAATTATTACTTTGAGATATATTCTATTAGGGATAAACCTAATCAAGTTTACCATTAGAGAAAGTTGGTCCGAGAGTTGAGGCCAAAGAGCACCCAGTGGAGAGACCGTTAAAGTCAGGAGAGCCGCTGAGGTCAAAAAGACGTAAGATGTAGCCAAGACAGCACTCATCCGCAACCTAATAATGGAAAATTTCATTAGGAATCTATGTAATAAAGCGTTACCTCAAAATAATAATATTCTTAAAATAAAAAATAAAGAAGAAATTCTTATCTATAATAAAGAAATCCAATTACAAAATTGGACTATACCTAAGGTACCTATCTCTAATATATATCAAGTAGGATCTTTTAATTTAAAAATAGGTTATGCAATAAAAACTGTAGAACAATCTTTATCAGAAACTAGTACTCAAAAAAATTTCCAATTGTTATCTAATAAGGTAATACAAACACACAGAAATAAAAATTATAACTATTTACACATAGGACTTATTCAAATAGCTATTAAACCCTTAACAAGATTAGCACTTAATAATTCAATCTTAGTATGTCTAAGAGATACTAGACATAATAAATTTAACGATTCACTACTAGGTATGGCAGAATCTAGTTTATGTAGTGGACCCATGTATTTTAATTGTTTTCCTTATTACTCAGTCTCATTAAATGATCCAAATATACTAAATGTATTAACATTAAATATAAAAACCTAAGGATTTGATATGATCCAAAGATCTCAAAATATAGCTATTCTATATCGAATATATTATAAAGTCATGAACACCTTATGTCCCAAAGTAGTACTGATGGATACTAAAGGAAGAACAATTTTAATTCAAACTAATATAGAGAAATCAAATACTATAATTCCAAAAATATTAAAATGGTCAGAAGTCATCCTACCAGAATCATGGTCAAACAAAAATGAAAATACTTCTCATCAAAAACCAATAAATAATATACCTGATAAAATAATCGAACACATGGATGGTAATATAGAAATAAAGTTTGCAGGATCGAAAAAAATCTTAAAATCTAAGGATGAAGATGAATTGCATACTTCTAAAGTAAAACTTGAACCTTCAAGACATTCACTTTCTTCTGCATCTTGTTCATCTAGACCTCAAATACAAGGATTAATAAGAACTAGGGATAATATAGTAATACCTCATTATAAACCAATACAGAAAGAAGCTAAAGGTGATTCATAATTTTCTGACTCAGAAATGGATTTTCATGTATGTGTATTAGAAGAACAAAAAATAGATAAAGCTTATATAGAAGCAGATTACCTATCAGATAAAAATAAAGATATAAGACAATGGCTTCTTAAAAGATTTGAACCTAGATTAGCAGAACTATTTCATAAAAAATATAATAAATTTTTGAAACAAGAAAAACAAAATAAAGGATTTTTTATATGTTTAAGAGAAATATTAAAAGAAAGAAATATTCCAATTCCTAATTTTGAAGTAAATACATTAGAAAGTCAATATAAGACCTATGATACAGTAGAAGGAACTAAAATAACCAGTGTACATCCTCCGGAGAAAAGCTTAATTATAAAAGGAAAAGAAACAGAAATACTGCTACATTAGAAACAAAAGCCACTCCATATAAAATGACCTCTGGAGAAATAGTTCATCGAACAGAATTAATTCCACATATTATAGAACAAAATAATTATACTAATTTATATATGCAATCTATTGGAAGACAAACCTTAAGAATAGAAAATATGCTAAGACCAGTACCAATACAGGAAACACAAAAATCTGTATCATTCAAACCACCTCCTACATTAAATAAAGAAAAATTTCATATAGGTGAAAATAATAAAACCTTAATGGATCAATTAACATCCCAACTAGCAAAACTTGATATAAAAGAAGTGGATTCAAAAGGTAAAAGTAAAATTATAATTAAAGAATCATAAACATTAACTTTAGAACTTGAAGAACCAGTAATACCCGATACTATAGAAAATATAGAAACAGCTTTTATTGAAAGTCAAAATAATAATCAATCTATTCAAAGAATAGCATATGGTAGAAATTGGAAACCTGTTACAGCTAGGCCTTATCATCATAGACCAACCTCAGTTGATATCCAATTTGAAGAAGATCTCATATCGCATAAAACCTCCTATTCAGGAAGAACCATAGTTAACTGGAATATAGATGGCATGTCTGAACATCAGATACTTGATACAATGAAACATATGACTATGTATGCCTCTGCATGTAAAATGGTAGGCAACTTTGACCAAGAAGTAGCCAAAGCTATAGTTTGTGGATTTACGGGCTGGCTTCGTGGTTGGTGGTACTTTTACCTCTTTGAAAGTACAAAAAACCAAATATTAAATACTACCCGCCAATGGAACTGTCAAAAATGAACAAAATCAAGACATTTTATATAGTTAAAGTGATGTTGTTAATACTTTATTATATACCATCACTCTTCATTTTGTGGGAGTACAGCCCTCCTAGAAGCAAGAACTGAAGACCTATTATCTAATTTAAAATGTCCAACCTTATCACACTATAAATGGTATATAGATGTATTTTTCTCAAGATTATTAATCAGCGAAGATAGCCAATTAGACCGTTGGAAAGAAAAATTTATAACGGGATTACCATATTTATTTGCTGAAAAAGTCAAAAATAGATTAAAAAATAAACATAGTGGTATTATATCCTATTCATCATGTACTATAGGAGAACTCTCTGCAGAAATATGTGCCGAAGGATTAGCCTTATACACAGATAAGAAACTCAAAAACCAATTAGATAAACAAAAAATGACTGGAAGAAAAGAATTAGGAGACTTTTGTGAACAATTTGGTTATAATATTGAAAATGCAAAAGATAAGAGTTATAAGAAGAAAAAATATAAATATGAAAGAAAAGAAAGAAAACCATATAAAAAACATAAAAAAGAAAAATTCAGGAAAAAATTACCTGTATGTTATAAATGTGGAAAACTAGGTCATTATAAAAGTAATTCTAAAGTTAAAAAGAAAATAGAATCATTAATATTAGATGAATCCATAAGATATAAAATATATGATATTATACAAATATACCATGAAGATAGCTCTGGATTAAGTAGTTCAGATAGTTCTAGTGAAACTTCATTAATAAGAAATATAGAAGATGAAAATCGAATATGGAACAGCACTGAGGAATCTGATCAAGAAATGCAAGAATGCTCCTGTAATATGTTATCTAAAGAAGATAATCTCATACTAGATCTAATAGAAAAATTACAAATCCCGAGGAAAAAAGAGAAATAATAACCCAATTTATAAATATTACTAAAGCCAGTAATAGACCTCCTCCTTTGTTAAAAACTCTAGTTGAGTATAATTTTGCTGATATTATTAAAAGAATAAACAAAAAAGATATAGTGCAAATAGAACCAACTATAGGAGAATTACAAAAACAAATCAAAAAAGTTAAATTAGAAATTCAACAATTAAAAGACAAAATTAAAATATATAGGCTATCGCGAATTGGATATAAGGATTAAAAACATTATTCATAGTCATTTGAAATTCTGATGGGGCATTCTTCAATCCAAGAGGTATAACATTCCATTCATATTGTTC
>NW_006497791.1:136892-146936 GCF_000471905.2 Amborella trichopoda
CTATAATTTGTAGCTTGGCCCATGCCCAACGTATATCACTTAGGTTCAGGCATGCCCAAAAATTAGATTGGGCAAGGCCTGTCCCTATTTTTTGTGCTGTGTATGTGCATGCTGTGTGAAAATAAACAACTCAAGAGATAAACTACTTAACAATCCATCAAATTTTTTTATTTGATTTTAAAAATCTCTTCAAGGATACATGATCATGAGTTAGAATAGTTGATATTTCGAACTAGTCTAATCAATTGTCCTAAATATATGTTATATACAATTTAGACTAGGGTCGGGCTGGGCCCAAGTTCCCTCACCCAACCAAAAAATTGTTCAGCTCTAGCATATCATGTCCAAGTCATCTTGTGGACTTTAAAATGGGTCCAGACTCTAGACCCGGCCTTAGGCCAAGCCGTGCGATGAGACCTGCGAACTGACCCGGCCCAGATGGCAGCTCTACTTGCAGGTGCATTGCTTTGGCTGCAATATTATTCGCTAAAATCAGTGACAACCGCGGCCTCTCATTAATGTTGCAGCATAGGGAATGGATTCAATACCATGCTTACAAGGAGAGCTTATTCCACAATGCTTACCTGGTGAGTGTCAGTGTCTTGTATGCTATTGCGTTTCATCCATTTGAATGTGTTTTGAGCTGTGATTCACATTGGAGCCACACAACATGAGATGCTCACGGTGTCTTGTATAGTCTAGATTAGTGTTTTAAAATACGGATTAGTGGCGTGGATCATTTGTCTACCGAGTCTTGATCGTGATCGGCTGGATAGGATTTGGCCGAATAAAAAAAAATGAAAAAGAAGAAGAGAGGAAATAAGCTCTAACAGACCTACAAAATGGGGTAGTATTGTAAAGTAACGAAATAATGAGGGAAATGAAAAGACAACCAAACACAAATAGAAGGGATTTTTAGAAGGGATAGGGTCGATTTTTTATACTTGCCGAAAATCGGCTTGACTCGAATGATTACCGTTCTAGATTGACAATTTCCAATCCAAATTGATCCGAATTGATGAACTTTAAAATACTAATCTAGTGTGGCTGGTGCTATGGCTAAATACTCTTCGCTTTACCTTTTTTTCACTAATTAGAATAATTTTAGGTCCGTTTAAGGGTATTTTAGTATTCAATATTCTCGACTATGGTCAACTTTTATGTATTTGCAAAGAAAGCGGATCTACTTTCTTCTTTTTCTTTTTTTTTTTTAAAAGCAGAGGTTTATACAAGATGTCGACTTTATATTATTGAGGGAAAGTAAACCTAAAAAACCTATAGAAAAAATGTTTTGATGCTGAAAAACCCTCAAATTAATCATCTTGACCTCAAGATGTATGGAATAGAATGAAGAGAAGCCATCCAGTCAAAAGATAGAACAATTAGTAGGTCCTTGTTATTTGTTACATTTTTGTAAATTGTATAATTAATAAAGGGTGCAGTTTGTATAGAGCCTAGGCTCTAAACAATCACATTAAAACCTACCTTGAAATAGTTTTGAGAAATGTGGTTTCAATACTGAAAATTTTTGTAATAGCTTTAAAATATATTTTCATCTTTATTTATGAAGTTTAAAGCTTAATATGCGTTACAAAATACACTATTTTCATCTTTATTTTCATCTTTGACAATAAAAATATGCGTTACAAAATACACTATTTCTAAAACTTGAAATCTATTTTTTTCTCATGTCCATACATCTTGATGTCGAGATGATCAATTTGAAGATATTTGAGCATCAAAACAACCACTTCTAGTGAAATTTTTATTGTAGGCTCCAATTTGATTGTTTAGAGCCTCGGCTCTATAAAAACTTTTCCCAATAGTAAATGGTAACATAGGCATAACTGTGGAAAAAGGAAAAACTGAATATTTCGTATCTCCGAAACACTCTTTAGAAAATTAATCAAAATTTACAACTCAGATTGCTCTATAATGTAGAAAAATATATGGTAATTCCTTTTTTTTGGTAGGCGACACGCTTGCTTGCCCATGTGAAACGGTAGTAGGGAGTATTTTCGAAAGCGATTGTCAACAAAGAGACCATTTATTATTTGTACGTTGAGGTCAATCTTTTCCACTCATTAGATGTGAAAATAAAATTGGTTCTTCTTCTATGTTTATTTACCCAAAATTTGCTTTTGCTCCAAATTAATATTCCAAAAAAAGACGACCTACATAAGGGTTCCCTCATATATAAATAATGTTGCCAAAAACGCTTCCATAATTTTAGCAAAACATTCATCCAAATGGATAAAACTAACATAAAAAGATAACAAATTGCCATTCTACCCGTGGTAGAGACCTGGTCCCCGGTTATCTACTGCGACAAGGTTTTCCAAATGAGGACTGTATCCTATGAAGCCGTTCATCTTTATTATAATTACTCGATTTCATGGGTATCATGAAGTTCAAGAATTATATTTTTCTTTTTTCACTTTTTTTTTTTTTTGTTGACTTTGAGTCAAGTAAAAGATCCACTCACACCACCCGCTTTGAAAATTGATAGAAAAGACTGATTGTAGCCGCTTATACTAAAAGCAAATGATTATCTTTGTACACGTTTCCCACCTTTAAAATAGGTGATCGACCAACCAAAATACAAACTATCACAAAAATGGTTCAAATTAAAAAAAAAAAGATTTTGGGTCTTGCACCCAGCATGCTCGTCAAGATATATCCATTTAAAGAGCAACTATAGAAGTTACCATAAAACTTAAGGAAAATGTTATTATTTAAGGGCAAAAAATCCCTCACAAAGTGCATATCCCAATTTTTTTTTTTTATGAAACTGAATATCCCAATTACTAAGGATTCCTTTTTAATTTTTATTTCATTCATGCATCACCTCAAAAATATCTAAAAGTATGTCCTTATTTATGGTTGGGAAGCCCAAACATGCAGGGAAATTTTAGTAATTTGACCCACCTTGATCAAGTAGGGTTACATCCATATTTGATTGAGGTATCTTAGGTGGATCAAATCACTACAGTGCTGCTGCTTGTTTAGGGTTCTAATCTTGAAAGGGAAGTATTATAGAGGAGTAACTAGATAAAATGAAAATTAAAAAATAAATCCAATGAAAATAAAATAAAATAAAACTTTTAAACTTAATTTGTTTGATTTTGAACATGTAGGATCTTATGGTAATTTGAGAATTTGTGAAAAGTACAAAACCCATGATGGATGAATATGCCTTGACCAGAGCGAAAACTCTCTTAGTTACACGTCTTTATTTCTTTAAATCTCTTCTAACTACAATATCCTTGGAAATGGGCTCGGGTTATAGTGGTAGTACCACCTAAGCTCCAGTTAAAAGTCTTGACCTTTATTCTTACTAATAAATTAAAAAACTGACTATTCTGACTGCCCCCCTTAAAAAAACAAAAGAAAAAAATTGCAATACCGTGTTACTTGTTACTCTTTCTTGTGGGATTTGTACTCCCAAAAAATCTTAGTATACTCCACTAAAATTTTCATAAGGTGTGGAAAATTAGCTTATGCATTGATAAACCGATTGATGACCTAAAAATCTATTTTCGCTTATAATTATGAAACTTGAATAAACTCTCTAAAAATTATGTAGACATGTTAAATAAGAGCAATTACAAGATACACCAATTTTGGAGCTTGAAATATGTTCTTTTCCTTATGTTTGAGGATTTTAAGTATTGAAACTGCACTTCTCAATGTGGTTCCTAGTTTTCTCTATACAATTTTATTTCCTAGATGTGTTAAACACTTTACGAGGATTACATTATTTTTGGAGCTTGAAATCTATTTTTCTCTCATATTCATAGTTATTGAGGTCGATACAATCAATTTGAGGGTTTTTAAGCACCAAAACTGTATTTTTTTGTGAGGTACTAATAGATGATTTTTTCCATATTAACGCACCACCAGATTTTATTCCTTGATTATTTTCTCTAGATATTTTCCACTATTAAAAATCATCCCTATTCTTCAAATTGAGAGCAAATAATCCATTACTCAAAACATAGCCTAGAATATCATCTTTATCTTTTAAAGGAACGCCCTGACCATTTTATATTTTCCAATCTAATTCTGATGAAACGAAATACAGTTATACACCGGGCCATCATTTAAGTTCTTCCCCTAATAGCCCACTCTTTAATATCCAAGAGTTCACTTTGATGAATAAGCCGTCAATTTTCATAAGAGTAATTTATGTACAGCTAATAAAAATGAAAATACAAATTGTTATGAATTTTAGTCAAAAATATGTGGAATGTCGATCAACCCGTGTTTTTTTTTCAAGATTGCCTATTGGTTCGAGTGCCATCATCAGACCGCCTTTTTTATTTTTATTTTTTGATTTTTCGTTATTAAGCAGTGCCCTAGTGTGAGGGGCAATGCCCAGTCCAGAAGGCAGTTTGAGGTTGGCACCCTCAGACCGCCTTATTTCTTATAAATAAATGAGCTACTGCAGTCCGAGGATGCCAAACTTGGACCGCCCTAAAGAGCACTAGAGAAGAAGGTCCGAGAATGGGCAGCTTCGATGGCCTCTAAATGCTTAACACAATTAGTCTTTACAGTCTAACGATGCTGACCTCGGACTGTTTTGATGAGCAATACAGAAGGCAATGCTGACCTCGGACTGTTTTGATGAGCACTACAGAAGAACTAAAACGGCTCGAGGATGTTATTCTCGAACTAAACGACAATTTTGAAAAACAAAACCTTATGTTGGCTGACCTTTCATTTAATTTTAACTCAAAATTAACTCATTTTATATTTTCAGCGCTTCTTTTGTGTCCATGTAATTCACTCCTTTGTAGAATGAAAGAGGACCCACGTGCCATTCTCTTTCCAACTCCTCCATTTCCCCTCATCTATTACACTCCCAATCCCAATCGCATTGTAAAGTTCAGAAATATGCTTGTGGTATCTCATTTGAAATTTCCCTGGTTGAGAGGATACCTTATGAATAAGGCTAGCCTAGTCCCTAGAGCCTAGATCTGGTTCAAGTAGAAGAGATCATAGCCCATGCCGAACTATGGCCATTGGCTAGGTGGCCCGACCCAGTTTGGCCATTATGTGCGATAGCAAATGGAAATTTAAAACATAAGAATACAAGCATAAAGAAAAGCTTAACATTTTTTATGTGCCTTATGAAATCACACCTAAAAACCACAATCTTATTGATAAAATAAAATAATCAAAATACCCTCACCTCTTACAAAAAAAAAGCATAAGGAAATCACTCATGACCACAGAAAACACGATGAAACGGTCCATCCATGGCCTTAAACCATACAAACCTCCACTTCTTGCTTAGAAAAAGAAACCAAAGTACACCCGAAAAACCAACTATAAACCCCAGGGCAATGCAAGCACAGAGCACAGGCTTGTCCCCCACCCATCTTGAAATTTTCTCTTCATTTTCCTTGTCTTCCTGTTGGAGCTGAGAGCACTTTTTCCTTGGATGACCACAAAGCTTAGGATTTTCAGAGCACTCTTTCCCTAGATAACAACAAAGCTTAGGATTTCCACAATAGGAACTTTCTTCAAAGGTTTGAAAATTGTTTACAATGGGAACTGCACCTTCTAAATCATTATATGCAACTGAAAATTGGCTTAAAGAATTAGGGAACCTAAATCACATGGTATCCTGCCCTTGAGCATATTATGTGAGAGATCCAGTACTTCAATCTGAGACAACTCTGCAAACGAATCTGGGATCGTCCCATTGGGATGATTGTTGGAGATATTCAATACAATTAAGTCCTTTTAAGATGCCAATGTCCATTGGGATGGGGCCGCTAAGATGGCTCAAGGAGAGATCAATTCCTGTTACAACAGAGAGAACTATTCCACTGTACCCATACTCATTGCCCTTGTAGAAATTCACCACCTCAACATATTCGTTTTCCAAACCCACATGCGCATCCGTGCTAGCCCTTATGGTGGTTCTGCTACCATTTACCCAAGCAGAGTTCTTATGGAAGCAAGAAGGTATGGATCCCTCAAAGTTGTTTTATGATAGATCCAAAATGGCCAGTTGCTGTAGTTGACATATTTCATCAGGAATATTACCTTAAAACCGGTTTTCTTTCAAGATTAGGACCTGTAAATTAGAGGTTTCTGCAATCTCTCTTGGGATGAGACTCGACATATAATTGGCTCCAATGTCTATGACCACTGGCGTATACACGAGAGTAAGATTGTGAGGTAGATTTCCAGATATGTTGTTGTTAGACAAGTCTAGCGACAAAAAATTACCGGTCATATTAGATGGTAATCTTTCATAAAACTTGTTGGAGGACCTATCAAAAGAATCGATATGAGGGACATCGAAACTACTCAAGACAGAAGCTATGTCCCGAAAGTTGTGTGAAATATCCAGGTCTCGAAAATGGATTGAGAAATTCTTAGGTTTCTCTCCACTAAAATTGTATATGAGATGACAAAACCATAAAGTTGTGGAAGCCATGGTGGGACACTCCCTCACAATTTATCATACTAGAAATAGATGACTTCGAAAGAGTGGTGAGTGGAAAGAAAGGATGTACCAATGTCGAATTTGCTCACGTAGCAGGACGATAACTAGAGTTCCGATAGTTGGAAAGACGGATTGAAGTCGCTTCCTTGCAAAATGAGAAACCCGCTGTTAGTCTTAAGGTCCACACTATCAAGGTGGGAAAGATTTGATAGGGTAGAAAAAGAGAAGTCACCTGATAAGGAATTATTGGAGATATCCAAACGCTCCAAATTTTGAAGCTTACTTATCTCTTGCGGGATGGATCCTATAAGGTGATTATCTCCAATAGAGAGTTTTACAAGGGAGGGCAAATTTTCCAAGGAATGAGGTATGCTCCCCTGTAGTTTGTTAGTGCTTAGATCAAGTGTACGAAGAGATGATAGCAAACCTATCTCTACAGGCAGCATACCAGAGAAAAAATTTGACCCTAAATACAATTGCTGGAGCTTCTTCAGTTTGGAAAGCTCTGCAAACACCGGAAAAACAAGGTCAGCCTACAGAGAAAAAATCCAACAAGAACTCACCATGAAAAATGAGTTACTCATTCGGAAAACATGAAAAATGTCATTGGCTTTGAAATAAAACCAATAAGCTCCTAACTAAAACTAACCATATATATAAATCCTTCCAGATTTAAAAAGTGAAATTATGAAATTGACAATTGTCATGTATGATAATAACCGGGAAGGCGTTCCATTTTTCTCTTTCTTTGACTATAACTATTCCTTTTGCACTAAAAAAACTTATTCATTTTCTCATATTTCTTTCCTCAAGAAAAGTTCATAAAACACCTCTAGAGAATATCATAAAACATGGAGACCTGCTTATTTCATGTTAGTAGTTTGAAAACTGAATCAACCAATTGGTATTTCGACGAATGAACTTGAAAAAAACATTTTGCGGTTTTTGAATTTCGATGTATTCGCCATCAAAAATTGAAATTTACAAATGAAAATGCATTAGACTCGCACCTTTGATGGGCAAAAAGCCACCCATGTTCTCTATGACGAAGTCTCTGACTCCTTTCTTACCAAATGGTAGGAATTCAAATACCCACAAACTTACCTTTCACTTACCCAAAAACTCTTTAGTTACCCAAAACAAAAAGAAGCCACCCATGTTGCAGTCCACTTGACAAGTGACTGCAAGTGTTCAACCCTAACAAGCTAAGTAACGTTATGATCTCATTTTCCTAAATTAAGTCAGGAATAAAAATCTAAATCGACCACCGGATTCGCCATAGCAGCAATGGAATCACACTTAATGCAGTCCAAGTCGCAACACGTGACACCTTCCCAAGAACAACAATCCAATGCTTTCTATGAATTCAAGAATCCGATGGCTTCAGCTTTCAAGCATTTGCTGGGATAACCAAGGTAGACATTGAATTCCAAAAGTGCTGCTACTTATTTTTCTAAACATTGAGATGATCCCAAAGGAAACATCTAGAGTATGTGTACCATAAAAACCAGGCATGGCACAGATGGAAGAGAACCAAGAGGCCATGGTTTTATTGAAAGAAGAACTTTGTGATAAAGCACGGCGTATCTATTTAAAAAATTTCTTTATTCCTACACCGACAAGATCACTTACAATGTCCAATTACAAACAAATCACCCTACAAATAAATAAAAATAAACCAAAGCCGGTTCTCACTTGCTACCTCTTTAAATATAAAACTTTATTCAACAATCAAATTCATTGTTTTATAAGAAGATGAGCAAATCACAAATAAGGGGCTGTTTGGGTACCTGGAAATCTATTACGTGACAATAGATTACAAGGAAATATGACATTTACGTTGTTTGGGTACACTTTAATAGTAAGGAAATAGAAAGACGTTACCTGAGATTACACGAGATTTCTCCCAAAATCATGAAATCCATTACGCGCAGTGAGGGGTGAAAAATCTATAACGAGGTTGATGGGTAATGTTTTGAAATCTTTCGAGTGCGTCTCTCTTCTCGAGCCCCGCTTAAAAAAACATTTTTCTCTCTCAAATATACGCTATATTGTATAATTGTTAAGGTAAGTAGAAAGTGTAAGTAGAGGATATGAAAAGGGGAATCTAAATTGATTTGAACAGTTGTAGCAGGACAATTTTCTACTGCAATCATATTAAAAAATTTATATATCCCTCTATCCCCAATTTGGATTGTAGCCCTCATCTCACTCTCATATAAAAACAATTTTTTTTAATAATTGGTAAGTGAAAGTAGAGGGAAATCTAAATTGATTTGAACAAATGTAGAACTTGATGATGGACAATTTTCTAGTGCAATCATAATAAAAATATTTCAACATACCTCTATCCCTAATTTGGGTTGTCTCAGGTGTAGTATAAAAACAAAAATAATTAAAATAATAATGGGTAATCGATGAGAAATTACACAACACGATCATAATAAAAAATTTAACAAAACATAATCCTCATAAGATATTAAAAGCTCAATTGAAATAAGATACATCTTTAGTCTCCTCCACTGCTTCAAAATTTTCTGTTGTAATTACCAAACCTTCTAGTTTACTAATCAAACTTCTTCACATTTTTTAATTTGTACCATAAAGAATTTGATTTTGGTATCATAAAAGTTAATTGCTTATTTGAAATTATATATAGACTGACATTTGAAAGACTTCTATAAAAAATAAATAAAAAAAGACTTATCACAACAAAATCATGTTATTCCAATCATATAATTCCAATGACTTATCATGTTGAAACCAAAGTCTAATCATGTTAGTCAAACATAGCCATATTTTTCATATTTGGGTGGTAATGCATTTCTTATATTTCTTCTAAACATAGCCAAACAGTAACAATGTATTTCCCAAGTTGCACTTAAATACTACGCAAACAGTGACGATCCATTTGCAAGTAATGTATTACTCCCGTAATAAATTTCACTGACAATATATTTCCAGGTAACCAAATGGCCCTTAAAGTTTTAAAGAAGTAAAATTATCGGACATTACCTTAACTGGGCTTAGTACAACCCACATTGAGTGTCCTCCTTTCGATAGTGATCGGGATCTATAATCGGTCTCTTGATTCTCTTACTTATGATCAAAATTATCTCAATGGCATATGAATCTTGATTTCGAACCAACTACCTAAGACCTCAATGCTGTAGTCTTGCTCAAGCCCACTTGGCTTTATCTCTCGAACCAACTACCTAAGACCTCAATACCTTAGTCTTGCTCGAGCTCCCTTGACTTGATCTTTAGATAGATGAAATATATAAATAAAGAGAGAGGAAGAGATCTACTAGCTAGAGGATCCTCGCCTGTGCTACCCACAAACTTTAGCAAAGCTTAAGTGTGCCCCACGAGAGAGAGAGATCAAAAAAATATTGGGCATGCCACCTTTGGAACCCGAAGAGGGATAGATGATCTTTCTAGGTTGGCGCGTGACATCTCTTTTGGGAGAGAGAGACAAACTGCTTGATCTTTAGAGAGATGAGAGATAAAAATCAAAGAGAGAAGGTGAAGAGGTGTAGAGAATTATGGGACTTGGGAGAGAGATATGAACTTTCTAAGTT
>NW_006497791.1:157130-168910 GCF_000471905.2 Amborella trichopoda
TTTTATTTTCTACAAATCCAAATCACATGAAATTTTAAACGTGTGTTTATAAAAAATAGATGAATCTTTGAAAAATATCAAAAACTTATTTTACATGAAATAAATTGATCAAATACCCTCGAAACATTTCGGAAGGTATTTTGATCAATTTTGAATAATTTTTTATATTTTTATTAGGTGCGTCTTGATGAGAAGAACACACACCTAAAATTTCAATGATTTAGATTTGTAGAAAAATAAATAAAATTCAAGTGCTACCAAACATCCGTGATCGTCAGATCGGCCTACAACCCACTAATTCATATGAACATATAAGCTCAACGGCCCAGATTGAATCTAGACCAATCTGACGGCCACAACCTCATTTTATGTTTGAATTTTATTTTTATTTTTTTTACAAATCTAAATCACTTGAACTTTTATGCATGTGTTCTTCTCATCAAGGCGCACCTAATAAAAATATATAAAAAAAATGTTCACATAAATAATGACCAAAATACCCCCAAAAACTTTTCAAGGGTATTTTGGTCAATTTATTTAATGTAAAATATTTTTTTGATATTTTTCAAAGACTCAACTATTTTTTATGAACACAATTTCAAAATTTTAAGTGATTTAGATTTTTTAAAAAAAAAATTAAATTCATGCACTATTGGACATCCGCGATCGTCAGATTGGCCTAGATTCAATCTGGGCCATTGGGCTCATATGTTCATATGAGCAAGTGGATTAATCCTAGCTTTTTCTATATATATATATATATATATATCTGCAAAACACTACGTAACGCCTATAAGAGAAAATGAATAGTGATTTCACCTACCCCCATCACCGTCCGAAGTTCATCGTGTGGTCACGATTGTCCAATAGTATTTTACTATTTATTTGTTTTCTACAAAATGAGAATGACCTGAAATTGGAGCATGTATTCATAAAAAATAGTGGAATATTTGAAAATTATAAAAAAATATTTTACATGAAAAAAATTGATCAAAATACCTCTGAAAAGTTTTAGGGGTATTTTGGTCAATTTATTTTTAAGGGGTAAATATTTTTTATATTTTTATTAAATGAACTTCAGTAAGATATACATACCCTGCAAATTTCAAGTCATTCTGATTTGTAGAAAAAAAAAATGAAAAATAAAACACTACCGGACAATTGTGACCGCGTGATGAAATTTGAACGGTGATGATGGTAGGCGAAATGACTATTCATTTTCGTCTGCAGGCGTTGAAAAGAATTTTTCTACATATATATATATATATTTATTTTATTTTATTTTTATCGGTCCAATCGGGTCTTATCGTGTCCAGGTCTGGCCAAACTCAACGTGTTGCCACCCCTCTCTGAGAAGTTATCTCTTAAGTTAGTGCCTATTAGGGCAATATACGGTCGTTTTGGGGCTGCAGGTAGGAGAAAGTCCACACATTGTACATCAAACGATGAACTTAGGATCCCGCTTGTGGAAGAAATGGCTCCTGCCTTTGTTTCAAAAGAAGATTTTTTATTGATGGAATAGAATGGCCTCAGTCATCAATGCAAACAATTGCGTCTTTCTCTGTCCAATGACTTGGAGATGCAGTTGTCTCTCTCTCTTGACATGGAGAGGACCCACACGTCTTCTCTCTCTTAGATGGTTTTAAGAGGGCCTGACTTTCTTTCTACATTTGTCATGGAAATTTTTTTACTCAATTACATCAATGCATTGTGCCTATCTTCATGTATAGAAACTCCATCTTTCTACATGATTTAGGGGTGTGCCTTCTTGGATTATTTAAGATGGATACCTCAAGTAAATTGTACCAAGTAAATTGTACCAAAATACAAATTTAATTCTTTCACATTAATAGGCAGGAAATTGGGGAGGCAAAGGACCACAAATGGACAATGGTGACCACATTTAGAGGGAAAAACTTGACAACACTTGAAAAATCAAATAATGTTTGGGAAATTCCATATAATAGGGCCTAAAATAAAGTTTACTTCAAATTTTCTCACTATTAAGTTTACTTCAAATTTTCTCATTACTAATTAAATAGGATCCTCCTAAAAGAATGTCTTTAGAAATGCCCAATTTGCTCTTGGTTTGGGAACCCTCAATAATAAGCCAAGGCCTTTTAGTAATTATAAAAATTGTGAGTTGAATGCAGAAATTAATGCAGGAAGGTTTACATGAGAAAAGAAAAAATTGTTGGAGATGATGGAAGCAATGTGGGAAAATTTGATGGGCAAACACATTGGCCTTTAAATTTCAAAGATAATCGGAAGTCAATAAAAGTCACCAAATTCTGTTAAAAAAACAAAAAAAAAAAAAAAAATAAAGAAAAAAAAAAGAAAAGAAAAGAAAGGTCATTGAAAGTCATCAAAAGCCAAGTCTTCAACTCCTCTCTTCAAGGAAACGGGAAAAGAAGTCGGTTCTAAATTTGAACCTTAGAAACAGAGATAAAACAAAACATCAAAGTAAAAAACAATTTTACACACGACAATAAAATTCTCAAAATATGAAATATTTTTTAATGGAAAAAGTTTATATAGTGCCCAAGGCTCTAAACAATCAAATTAGAGCCCACCTCAAAACATTCATGAAAAGAGGTAGTTTTGATGCTCAAATATCCTCAAATTGATCCTCTCGTCATCAAGATGCATGGATATGAGGGAAAAAAATGCCTTTTAAGTTTTGAAAATAGTGTATCTTGTAAAGTATTTTAGGACCGTCAATTTTCATGATTTTCAAATTTTCGTATATCTACTCGATCTACACTATTTTTTAATCTTTAAAATTTTTAATTAAATATGAAAATATATTTAAAGGTATCATAAATATTTTCAATTTTGAAACCATATTTCTCGACAAGATTGTTTAGAGTCTCGGTTCTATACAAACCGCACCCAATAATAAATGCAAATAAATTAGCTAACTGTATCAGTCAAACTGAGATTCAGATTTGTAGAGCAAGTGCTGCTTTTTGGTTTCCAAAACAAGTATGAGGATTTGGATAAGATGGATTCAAACAATCCTGTCAAAATTTTCTATTGGAACGATCAGTTAGGACCCAGCTCCGACTCAAATAATGCCAAGCCTAATAATAATTATCTAAGTAATATTGAATATTATATATTTTTAATAACATTTTATTGATATTTAAATAAATAAAACTATATGTTTTAGTTATAATATTTAAATAGTACTTGTATATATCTAATATAATACTTAAAATAAATTTAAATATATATTTTTTTATTTTTGGGTCGGGTCCAATCAGGTCTGCTTAGATCCGGATCCGGATCTACGTCTAATTTTGTGTTACTCAATCACCTGGTCAGTGCATAGTGGATATCTTTCATGTGTAGAAATTGTATGGGAAACAATCGCACATGGCACATGGCACATTGCACAGCTGATAACGAAGTTCTTTAAATTGATCATCTCGAACTCAAGATGTAATGTATGGAGATGAAGAAAAAAATGATTTTAAGTTCCAAACAAGTCATCTAGACCGTCCACTTTTAAGATTTTCAAGTTTTTATTAAAAATTTGAGTTTCAACTATTTTGGAACTTTAAGATTTACGATTGGGAGTGGAAATATATTTTTAGTCCATCAAATAGATATCTAATGCGAGAATGGACGGCTTACTTTGATTATTTCAGGTGGATACCTCAGGTAAATTGTAGCAAAATACAAATTTTATTCTTTCAGGCAGGCAATTGGGGAGGCAAAGGAAAATGGCGACCGCATTTAGAGGGAAAAACTTTTTATACTATATAAGATGGCATAACCCCTTACAAAAATCATTAAATGGGGAAAAAAAAACATCTTAATTATTTAAGAAGTTTATTTCAAAATTTCTCACTATTAATTAACCAGGCACCTCTTTAAAAAATAATTTTAAGAATGCCCATTTTGCTCTTGGTTTGGAAAACTTTGGGTATTTTAGTAATTTGACCTACCTAAGAGGCCTAACACAAATGACAGGAGTATCCCTACTTGTTCAGGGTGGATCAAATTATTAAAATGCTTCTCTTTGTTTAGGGTTCCCAACCCTAAACAAAGGAATTAGGGCATTTTTAATATATATATATAATTAGGAAGAAATCTGAGTAAAATGAAAATTAAAAAATAAATCGAGACATTTTTGTCTCGATAACGTTTGCGATGAGTTTTGACCCCTTAATGATATCTTGGTGTAATTCTTAATATGCATTCTTTTCTTTGTTTCATTTGACAACCCCGCTGTTTTCTTGGGCGCACAAACTTTCCCCAAATAAATTATATATTTTTCTCCTTTAGATGAAATTTTTTATTTAATGATGCAGAGATCTAGATGAAAATGAGTTGATTAATTATAGGAATCATGAGTAGATGGCGGAAATTAGATGCGTGAAGGTTTAAAGTTTAGCGCACTACATATTTTTCCAACTAATCTACAACTCTACTCTAATATTAGGAAAACGTTTATATAGAGTCGAGGCTCTAAACAATCAAATTAGAGCTTACATCAAAAATTTCATTAGAAGAGTTGGTTTTGATGTCCAAATATCCTCAAATTGATCATCTCGACATCAAGATGCTTGGACATGAGAAAAAAATGGATTTCTAGCTTTAAAAATAGTGTATCTTGTAACCTATATTTGGACCCTCAAATTTCAAGATTTTCAAGTTTTCGTAGATATGTTTGATTTATGTTATTTTTGAAACTTTAAAATTTATAATTAAAGATAAAAAAATATTTTAAGCCTGTTATAAAGATTTACAGTATTGAAAATACATTTCTCGACATTACGTGAAAGTGTGCTTTACTTTGATTGTTTAGAGCATGTTGTGAGTCTCAGAGTATATAGGACACCATGGAAGATCAATGGATATACAAACTCCGTAATGCTGAATGCCTCTTCCTTAAATAGACTCAGCCAGCTGCAACGTTTGCAGCTGAGCTCTTTTGCTGGTGTGTTGCCCATAAAAGGTGAGTCTCGTTCAGTTGACAGATTTATACATATTCTCTGCATCGTTGTTTCGTGATAGGTGATAGTAATTACTGAGCTCTCAAAATTTTCGCATGGTTATTTTATTATGGTTGCAGATCTCTCAAAGCTCAAGTACCTGCGTGAGTTAATCTTGGTTTCCAATGAATTTAGTGGAGGAATTCCTGAGGAGGTGGGTTTGCTCTCTTCCCTTCAGAAACTTGATCTAAGGAATCAGCATCAAGGACCCATCCCGGCATCCATTGGTGGCCTAACATTTTTGGTTGAGCTGCGTTTGTCCCGTCTCAATGTTCTACAACTAGATGGGAATCAACTTTCCGGTAGCATACCAGAATCTCTTGGCAGCCTATTATCATTGGAATGGCTTGACCTCGGCGAAAATAAACTTGAAGGGAGCATACCATCAACTCTGATTAACTTGTCCCGTCTCAATGTTCTACAACTATATGGGAATCAACTTTCCGGTAGCATACCGGAATCTCTTGGCAGTCTATTATCATTGGAACAGCTTGACATCGGCGAAAATAACTTGAAGGGAGCATACCATCAACTCTGGGTAACTTGTCCCGTCTCAATGATCTACTACTATATGGGAATCAACTTTCCGGTAGCATACCAGAATCTCTTGGCAGCCTATTATCATTGGAATTGCTTGACCTCGGCAACAATAAACTTGAAGGGAGCATACCATCAACTCGGGGTAACTTGTCCCGTCTCAATGGTCTAGAACTATATGGGAATCAACTTTCCGGTAGCATACCAGAATCTCTTGGCAGCCTACTTTCATTGGAATGGCTTGACCTCGGCGAAAATAAACTTGAAGGGAGCATACCGTTGTCTATTGCCAACCTCACCCTCCTTTACTCTTTGAGTGGTCTTCTTCTCAATGATAATGACTTGTCAGGTGATTTCTCCTTCACATTCTTTGCAAACGTTTCTAGCCTCAAATATGCCCACCTCTCTGCAAACCCTAAGCTAACCATTTCCCACAACAACTTTACGCCTGCTTTCCCGCTTCATTGTCTCAATTTGTCATCGTGTGACATGAGAAGGTGCGACTTAAGTTCTCCAGGCTTTCTATCGACTCAAAACCAGTTAGTCACTGTCGATCTCTCAAAGAGCAACATTTTTGGGAATATCCCCTCCTGGTTACTCGAAAACACTGGAGAATTGTTGTTGGATGGGAAGTTGCTCACAGGAGTACAATTTTTGCCTAACATATCTTACGATCTCAATAATTTGGATATCTCTAACAACCCAATCAGTAGGAATTTCCCAAAAAATTTCTCTATTTATTTTCCAAATTTGCAATCACTTAAAATGTCCCAGAATTTCCTTAATGATGACATAATGTTTTACATCAATGTTTTACATCAATGGCTTTAAGGGATTGGCAACAACATCTCAGGAAATTTGCCTTCCATTTTCCCCTATAAGCTCACAATTTTGGACTTATCAAACAATAAAATCACTGGAGAAATACCCCCCAATTTGACCAGAGGACATGACCTCATGTTTTTGAACCTGTCTAAGAACTCCTTGAATGGACCCTTGCAATCCAAACACTTCAAATTACCAAATTTGGTATCACTCCATCTAGATAACAATGCATTCAATGGAACCAATCCGAGGAACCTGTTGTTGTTTAGTCCAAATCTAACTCTTTTAATTCTTGCAAATAATGAGATATCTGGTCCCATGCCAATTGAATTATTTGGGCTTTTGGAATTGGAAGTGCTATTGTTGAGAGGCAATTTTTTCGATCATATTCCACTCAAATTGTGTCAAGTAAAAAGTTTGGCCGTCTTGGATTTTTCCCAAAACAACCTTGAAGGTCCCATACCTCCTTGCTTCAATAATTTTTCTGCATGGACAAATGCATCCTTTATTGGTTCCATTTCATCTCGTTATAATCCATTTTTGACCTTTTCTATCAAACTTGGTTCCGGGGCCCGAATAGATCATAAGCTTTGCACAATCTCACAAGAGAAGGTGGAATTTACAAAGGGAAATACATATAGTTATCTCGAGGATGCTCTTAAGTACATGACCGGTTTGGATTTGTCGGAAAACAAATTAAGTGGCCCTATTCCATTAGACATGGGGCTTTCAAAAGAACTTGCCATGTTGAATCTCTCCAACAATCTTCTAACAGGTCCAATTCCCAAATCCTTTTGAGGGTTATTGGGTCTCTCAACATTAGATCTTTCTTACAATGCACTCTCTGGTGAATTTCCTTCTCAATTAACAAGACTAACCAATTTGTCCATCTTTTCTGTTGCAAATAATAATCTATCCGGTGAGATACCAGACACAACACAATTCTGTACTTTCAATGAGAGTTCTTTTAGTGGAAAGCCAAACATGAATACAGAAGGAAAGAGGTGTTCGACAACTCTGTCATCAAATGTGCCAACTGCATTGAGAGATAATGATGGTGAAGATGAAGATGAAGATGAAGGATAGGAAGGGTGGGTAGAGATGACACCTGCGTTCTATGCTTTCATTGCCTTGGGTTATGCTATGGGGAGCACTAGCCTTTCTTCTTTTTGGCAACAAGAGAGGACATACTTGTGAGAGGGCCATGGACACAGTAGTCTCCCGACTTTTTCGTGCATTTTGCCATAAACATTAGAGTCATTCGACTTCTTCTCCTGTTCACACACAATAATCCAATGGGCAACAATGTTACCATGTGGCACAATTACTCTATTGTAGGGTAGTAAGATATGTAAAGGTTCGGTCAAACGGTCGTTTTTTATTCATTTCCAAATTGCCTATTGGACTGAGGATCTTCGGACTGCTTGTTATTTTTTATTTTAACTTATTTTTTTCTAAAATAAGGCTGTAGAGTCTTATTTAATGTGGTCCAAAAATGCCAACGGGGTTATACCTTTGAAATAATAGAACAAAATCCGAACCTAACACAACTGGGTTTAGAGAATATGAAGGCCATAAGATGGAATACGAGATCACGCATGGACGTAAAGCTACATTTTTAGGTAATCTTGGTGTATCAATGTGTCTCTCAAGAACTTCTTTCTTCCCACCATTAATATATCCAAAAAAAAAAAAAACAACTTTTCAATTGCAAAATTTGACTTTCAATTTAGTTTTCAAGGCACGGTCTTGCTTAAGGTAAATTATAACCATATTTTTCTCTTTTAAATGAAGAGGAGCATGAACTATTATTTTACGACCAGGGCACTAGGGAGGAAGGATTTTCTTGATTTAAAATTTTTTACAAAAATAAAAAAATAATAAGCTAGATCTTAAAAGCTTGATCTGACCATCCAAAACCTAGCAAATGAGCATCCAAATCTGAAAATGAGCTGCAAAAATGTTTTAACGTGCTGCGATCCAACTTGTGAATCGCTGATCCAGGCTGGGAATCAGCAGGGACTGAACTAGTTTTGTAAAGGTATCAGTTATAGCCGGTTCCCACATAAAATTCCTCATTTCACATTTCTTTTGTCCTTTTTTTTTTATGCTTATCTAATGTTTCTTTAGTTCCACCCTATTTTTATTTTTATTTTTTAATATTTTTCTAGATTGCCGATCCAGTTATCTATCACAAATTTCTGTGGTGGACCATTTACCCCACCGATTGAGGTTTTAAAATCCTAGTCCATAAAAAGCCAATTTGAAGGTGCATGAGAACATAGTTCCAAGGGTTACATCAACAGGCAAGTGCAACCGCTTTTTTCTTAACAGGCCTCATGATAACTTTCTTTTAAGAAAATAGACCTTAAAATATTTTATTTTTGAGTTTAGCACTCCACCTTTTTATAGTGAGCCAAATGGAGCTATTTGCCCCTCATAAAAGAAAAATGTTAAAAGTTTTTTTTACCTTCCATGCCTTTCCTATTTATAAAAAATATTTTATTAATTTAAATGAGATTTTGTTTCATTTTTTGGACCAAGAGAAACTAAAAAATGAGGGTAATTTGTATACGATGACAATCCATGAGTATAATTCTTAAAAATGGTGGCGTATACGTAGTATTCCCTAAAAATATATCTTATTACAATAGCATATATCTATAAATTTAATTATAAATAAAAGCCTAAATTTTTCAAGGAGGTGGCCAAATCCACTGCGTGATTCCCTTGCTTAAATTCATGGGCAATCTTGGAGTACTATATTCTTTTGTATTTTCAAATAAGGTCTTTGCAACCTTAGAACAATATGTCACTCCAACCTTATTGTACAGGGCAAAGTTTATATAAGGGTAAGGTTCTAAATAATCAAATTAAGGTGTACTTCGAAAATTCACTCGAAGAGGTTGCTTTGATGCTGAGTAACTCTCAATTCTATCATCTCAAGCTGAAGATGTATAGACAAGAGATAAAATAGATTTCAAGTTTTAGAAATAGTGCATCTTGTAACGTATTATTAGACCGTCAATTTTTAACATTCTCAAATGTTCGTAGATTTGTTAGGTCAACACTATTTTTTATTATTTAAATATTATAATTAGAGATAAAAGTAAATTTTAAAGTCATTACTAATATTTTGTATACTGAAACAACATGAAGGTGTGCCTTACTTTGATTGTTTATATGTTCAACCTTATACAAACCACACCCTTTAATAAAAGATCTATTACATTTTTGTTTATGTCGACAGAAGAGGAGGGTGCTGTTTGTATATGTCTCACCTTTAAATAGTTGAAGTAAGGTGCATCGCTAAATCAGTTCAGAATACGTAATTTTGGACTCACTTTGATGGCCCAAAAAATCTATTTCGACATCTACGTATGAAATTTAAAGTTATTTGTAAAGATAGAGCCGATCTATAAATAATTGAACATCTTAAAAATAGACTTTTTTAGATAATATGTTACAAGCTGCATTATTGTCAGAACTAGAAGACCTTCGTATCTATATATTTCAAGGTTTTTACCAATTTTCCAAGGAGTTTTTAAAGTGCGCATTACTTTCACAGTTAGGAGTGACAACTGGTCGGGTCAGGGTTTAGTAATTCTGGCCAAAATTTAGACCCATACCCAGACCTGTTGGGTCCCTGTGACAATAATAATGTATGTCAATATTATGACAATATTGTGACAATATGAACATCTAACGCGTGCATAACGACACATGATTGCAATCATATATCCTATGACTATGGGTACGGGTCGGGTTCGGCTGGACTCAGACTCGGACCCGAATAGTGCTAATGGTGAATCGTGCGAAGATGCCTCTCACTCTGAAATGGATTTACACAATAAATAGTATTATTGCTAAAATTGTCCATTCACATCAAAGGCTTCTTGAATGCATCGGGATTGTATTTTCTGCCATAATCTATGTTTTTATATTTTAAAAAAGATGAAGTTTCTATAAGGCCTAGGATTTTATGAAAAAAAATATAGCTTCACCTCAAATCCTTATTCGGAAAGTCACTTTTGGTAACGAAAATCTCCATGATGGATCTAAAGTCAATTTCCAATACCGACAATAAAATTTGAAACAACAAAAATGATACAGAACTTGTGGATCTATGGACATATATTTTTAGGATGAAATGTATGGTCTAAATAATTTATTATAATATATATTATTTTCTAGAGCTTAAAATCATAATTTCTTTTTACAACCATATCGTTCAAGCCTAGATAATCCATGTAAAAGTTTTCCAATGCTTGAATTGTAAATATTGAGACTTCACTTAGTTTGATAGAGCTGCAACCCTATCAAATTATTTTCCTTTTTAAAACTTCCCCATCTCTTAATCATTTTTTCTTAAAACCATTTTTTTTCAACCCTAACAGGATCTTCTCCACAGTGTATGCCCAATGGTCAGATTGAATCTGAGCAGATCCAATACTCATGATTGTATTCCGTACTTAAATTTTAAGAACTACAAATCACTTGAAATTTTGAATGTATTTTTTTTTTCTCTTTTTCCTTTTTAAAAAGGAGAATCTATTATCAAAAAATAATTTGACTAAAATACCCCTGAAAATTTAAATTTTACAAATTATTCTTTAACTATTTTTATTAAGTGTGCCTTCATGAAAAGAATGGATGCTTGAATTTTCATGTGATTTGAACTTGTATAAAAAATATCAAAAGGATATTACGAAATGAGGTCATGACCAATAGATTGGCCCAGATTCAACCTAAGCTGTTGGGCATATATTCTAGTTGTCAGCTAGTGAGCTAACATGACCTCATATATATATATATGGATAATCAAAACTTCACAACCATTCTAATTACAAATGTTCAAGATAGAGAGAGTTGTGAAGGGTGGATTTTTTATTAATTTTCTAGTCTATTTTTAAATGAAGTTACTTTTACGGGGCAATTTTATAAAAGCATTATTACAAGATAAATGGTACTTTTGTGATCTTCATAAGGGGTAAAATTGAAAATTTTAACTAAAAGACAATGCACTCTACAAATAAAGTACCAGCATATTAACTTTCAAAAGTCCATTGTACTTTTGTGAAATATTTAAACTTGCCCTTGCTTGATGGTAAAGTTACCTATTTAAATAATTTTTTAATAAAAGAAATGATTATTTTGATAAATACACCTATCACAACCCCTTCAAATTTGAACCATATATATATATATATATATATAAAACTAACAATAGCTGGCCAGCTATAATGAATAGTAATATAGGTAGAATGAGAGCCGTCAGATCTTCATCATGCGGTTCAAAATGCATATCACTGTTTTAATTTTAATTATTTTTTTATAAATCAAATCATAATTAAATTTTAGACATGGGTACTAAAAAATAGGGGCACAAATAAAAAATATAAAAAATATTTCCCA
>NW_006497791.1:173972-203070 GCF_000471905.2 Amborella trichopoda
GTTAATCAGTTAAACAAAACAACAGAACCAGAACAATAAAATGCAAAGCAACAAGAATACAATAAACAACGCAACATGAATAATAGAACCAAGACTAATAAAATATAGGAACATAAAACTTACATAAGATGAGCTTGACAAATCACTAGGGTAGTTCACTTTTGCTCAAGCCAATACACTCAATACACAAGTACTCTGACCAATACTGAAAAAGCTCTCATACTCAGGCTTAATAAGAATTACGATTCTTACTTAGACAAGCAGCCAAACACTCAGACCCTTGCCTTTAATGTATGTGGCTTCCTCCTTTTGTCTCATGTTTTAACTCAGGAATTGAATGTTCCCTAATAGTTTGAGTTTTGTTTTGAACCCTTTTTACGATGTCATGGAAATTGTATTCTTCTCTTGTTGATACGAGAGAAGGTTTTGGAGTAGTAGGTCTAGATGGATCTTTTGCCATGTTGATATATTGAACCAAAGCTTCCTTTTTAACCTCTAGGTTACTAATTTTATCATTCAGGTCAATGATTAAACTTTCCTCTTTTATAAGAGTATTTAGATCTAAACCATTCATATCAATGATAGGTTTGTAAAAATTGCATTGGCACACATTTTTAGGATTATCATCATCATCTGAATCAGAGTCAGAGCTAGGGAGGATCAAATCCTCATCATTTATCCAATTAAAATTTCTCCATCAGAGTTAGAAGAGCTCATCATAATTATCTCCATTCACTAAAAGAATATCAAAGAACTGTTTTTTGATATCTTCGTTGATTTAAAGTGCATTGATTTTCTTTTTAACTCTGCATTTATTTTTGTAATGACCTACCTTCCCGCAATTATAACAAACAAATATCTTTCCTTTCCCTTTTGTTTGAAAGAGTGATCTTGCATAAATCTTTTAGGAAATGTTTATTTCCTTCCCTGCGATTGTTTAAATTTTGACTTTTGTAAATTCTTATATTTTTCTTTGTGAGAGGGTTTAGAAGAGGGTAAAGTACTATACTCAAACTGTTCACAAAAGTCTCATAGTTATTTCTTCCCTGTCATTCTTTGTTTTTCTATCTGTCTTCGGTGTTTTAGGTCTGTGCACAAAGCAAGGCCTTTAGCGTAGATTTCCACTAATAATTATCCAAGGGTATAAAGGGAATAGAGAATAATTCCTCCATGTTTATTTTTCAGTCATGTTTTAACCTTTTCAGCAAAAAGAAGGGGAAGTCCAGCCATGAATTTTTCATTCCAGTGATCTGTCTTACTATCTTCCCAAGATAAAAACCGAGAGTAGAAAACATCTTTATACCATTTAAAATGAGAAAGTATTGAGCAACATAAATTTGAAAGCATATCTTCTAATCTAGAGGCAAAGAGAGCCGTACTTCCAACAAAGCGAAGGGTGATAGTGTAGATCAATGTATTAATTGCATCACCTTCGTCGACTACATTTTTGTGGACCTGTCCAAAGCCGACTTCAGTTTTAATAATCCATTGTTTAGTAGTATTTAGGATTTGATCATTTGCAGTCTCATCCATATGAAAATCCCACCATCTTCGAAGCCATCCTGTAAAGCCACACATGATAGCTTTGATAATTTTATGATCTTTGTATCCACTTACTTTACAAGCGGTGGCATACATTGTCATGTGTTTCATAAGATCAAGACTCTGGTTTTCAATCAAGCCATAGTCCCTGGGCTCATTCATTCTAGGATAAGCTCCGACTACAATAAGGGATAACCCGTAACTCTTCTAGGTTTGCTCTCTATGGCTAGAGATCTTGGGTTTTCCAACCGACTGGTCTAAATCATCAAGCACAGTCCGATATCAGAAAACATCGTTTGTTTAGTATGGTCCACGAGGGACCACACTCCTACTGAGTTCATGTTCCACTATAATATTTAACTTTACAAGCACTCATAAGGCCTTTAAAGGCCACATAAACTCAACAGTTTGGATACTTGGAAATAAAATGTTTGTGAAATATATTACTGGTGGAATACATTACTGCGTAATATATTACCTGCAAATGGATTGTTACAATTTGGGTAGTATTTAAATTATTACTGCTTGAGTAGTATTTAGATACAACCTGGGAAATACATTCCTACTGTTTGGCTATATTTGAAAGAGATATGGAAAATGCATTACCAACATTTTACTAGTACTTGCCTATAAACTATCATTTCTTTCTTTTTTGTCACATAATTCTACTGAAATGTGGAATTAAAGTCATCATCACACCATTCCAAAAAGATTTTCTAATAATAACATCATCACCATTTCAAAAATGTTTTCTAATATTAACTTGTACCATTCTAAAGTCATCATATCACCATTTCCTACTTATTTTGCATGCCTTTGGAACTTACATGGAATTACATGTCTTTTAACATCATTAGACTTTGGTTTCAACATGATAAGTCAATGGAAAAACATGATTTTATTGTGATAAACCTTATTTTTAGGGAAGTCTTTCAAATATCTCTCTATATAATTTAAAATAAACAATAAACTTTGGTACCAACGTCAAAATCTTTATGGTACAAGTTAAAATATTGGAAGAAGTTTGATTAGTAAACTAGAAGGCTAAGAGAGTCGTACTTTCAACAAAGTGAAGGGTGATAGTGTAGATTAATGTATTAATTGCATCACCTTCATCGACTACATTTTCTTGGACCTGTTCAAGGCCGACTTCAGTTTTAATAATCCATTATTTAGTAGTATTTAGGATTTGATCATTTGCAGTCTCATCCAGATGAAAATCGCACCATCATCGAAGCCATCCTGTAAAGCCACATATGATAGCTTTTGATAATTTTATGATCATTGTTTCAACTTACTTTACAAGCGGTGGCAGACATTGTCATGTGTTTCATAAGATCAAGGATCTGGTTTTCAAACAAGCCATAATCCCTCAGCTCATTCATTCTAGCATAAGCTCCGACCACATTAAGGGATAACCCGTAACTCTACTTGGTTTGCTCTCTATGGCTAGATATCTTGGGTTTTCCAACCGACTGGTCTAAATCGTCAAGCACAGTCCGATATCAACAAACATCGTTTGTTTAGTATGGTCCACGAGGGACCACACTCCTACTGAGTTCATGTTCCACTATATTATTTAATTTTACAAGCACTCATTAGGCCGTTAAAGGCCACATAAACTCAACAGTTTGGATACTTGAAAATATAATGTTTGTAAAATATATTACTGGTGGAGTACATTAATGCTTAATATATTACCTGCAAATGGATTGTTACAATTTGGGTAGTATTTAAATTATTACTGCTTGAGTAGTATTTAGATACAACTTGGGAAATAAATTGCTACTGTTTGGCTATGTTTGAAAGAGATATGGAAAATGCATTACAACCATTTTAGTAGTACTTGTCTATAAACTATCATTTCTTTCTTTTTTGTCACATAATTCCACTGAAATGTGGAATTAAAGTCATCATCACACCACTCCAAAAAGATTTTCTAATAATAACTTGTACCATTCTAAAGTCATCATATCACCATTTCCTACTTATTTTGCATGCTCTTGGCACTTACATGGAATTACATGTCTTTTAACATCATTAGACTTTGGTTTCAACATGATAAGTCAATGGAATAACATGATTTTATTGTGATAAACCTTATTTTTAGGGAAGTTTTTCAAATATCTCTCTATATAATTTAAAATAAACAATAAATTTTGATACCAAATTCAAAATCTTTATGGTACAAGTTAAAATATTGGAAGAAGTTTGATTAGTAAACTAGAAGGCTAAGAGAGCCGTACTTCCAACGAAGTGAAGGGTGATAGTGTAGATCAATGTATTAATTGCATCACATTCGTCGACTACACTTTCTTGGACCTGTCCAAGGCCGACTTCAGTTTTAATAATCCATTGTTTAGTAGTATTTAGGATTTGATCATTTGCAATCTCATCCATATGAAAATCCCACCATCTTCTAAGCCATTCTGTAAAGCCACATATGATAGATTTGATAATTTTATTGTCTTTGTTTTCACTTACTTTACAAGCAGTGGCATACATTGTCTTGTGTTTCATAAGATCAAGGATCTGATTTTCAAACAAGCGATAATCCCTCGGCTCATTCATTCTAGCATAAGCTCCAACCACATTAAGCGATAACCCATAACTCTTCTTGGTTTGCTCTCTATGGCTAGATATCTCGGGTTTTCCAACCGACTGGTCTAAGTCATCAAGCACAGTCCGATATCAGCAAACATCATTTGTTTAGTATGGTTCACGAGGGACCACACTCCTATTGAGTTCATGTTCCACTATATTATTTAATTAATAAGCACTCATAAGGTATTTAATGGCCACATAAACTCAACAGTTTGGATAATTGAAATATAAAGTTTGTGAAATATATTACTGGTGGAATACATTACTGCGTAATATATTACCTGCAAATGGATTTCTACAATTTGGGTAGTATTTAAATTATTACTGCTTGAGTAGTATTTAGATACAACCTGGGAAATACATTCCTACTGTTTGGCTATATTTGAAAGAGATATGGAAAATGCATTACCAACATTTTACAAGTACTTGCCTATAAACTATCATTTTTTTCTTTTTTGTCACATAATTCCACTGAATTGTGGAATTAAAGTCATCATCACACCATTCCAAAAAGAGTTTCTAATAATAACATCATCACCATTTCAAAAATGTTTTCTAATAATAACTTGTACCATTCTGAAGTCATCATATCACCATTTCCTACTTATTTCGCATGCCTTTGGCACTTACATGGAATTACATGTCTTTTAACGTCATTAGACTTTGGTTTCAACATGATAAGTCAATGGAAAAACATGATTTTATTGTGATAAACCTTATTTTTATAGAAGTCTTTCAAATTTCTCTCTATATAATTTCAAATAAACAATAAATTTTGATACCAAATTCAAAATCTTTATGGTACAAGTTAAAATAGTGGAAGAAGTTTGATTAGGAAACTAGAAGGCTAAGAGAGTCGTACTTTCAACAAAGTGACGGGTGATAGTGTAGATCAATGTATTAATTGCATCACCTTCGTCGACTACAACTTCTTTGACCTGTCCAAGGCCGACGTCAGTTTTAATAATCCATAGTTTAATAGTATTTAGGATTTGATCATTTGCAGTCTCATCCAGATGATAATCCCACCATCATCTTAGCCGTCCCGTAAGGCCACATATGATAGCTTTGATAAATTTATGATCATTGTTTCCACTTACTTTACAAGTGGTGGCATACATTGTCATGTGTTTCATAAGATCAAGCATCTGGTTTTCAAACAAGCCATAATCCCTCGGCTCATTCATTCTAGCATAAGCTCCGACCACATTAATGGATAACCCGTAACTCTTCTTGGTTTGCTCTCTATGGCTAGATATCTTGAGTTTTCCAACCGACTGGTCTAAATCATCAAGCACAGTCCGATATCAGCAAACATCGTTTGTTTAGTATGGTCCAGGAGGGACCAAACTCCTACGGAGTTCATGTTCCACTATACTATTTATTTTTACAAGCACTCATTAGGCCTTTAAAGGCCACATAAACTCAACAGTTTGGATACTTGAAAATATAATGTTTGTGAAATATATTACTTGTGGAATACATTAATGCGTAATATATTACCTGCAAATGGATTGTTACAATTTGGGTAGTATTTAAATTATTACTGCTTGAGTAGTATTTAGATACAACCAGGGAAATACATTGCTACCAATTGGCTATGTTTGAAAGAGATATGGAAAATGCATTACCAACATTTTAGTAGTACTTGCCTATAAACTATCATTTCTTTCTTTTTTGTCACATAATTCCACTGAAATGTGGAATTAAAGTCATCATCAAACCATTCCAAAAAGATTTTCTAATAATAACATCATCACCATTTCAAAAATGCTTTCTAATAATAACTTGTACCATTCTAAAGTCATCATATCACCATTTCCTACTTATTTTGCATGCCTTTGGCACTTACATGGAATTACAAGTCTTTTAACATCATTAGACTTTGGTTACAACATGATAAGTCAATGGAATAACATGATTTTATTGTGATAAACCCTATTTTTGTGGAAGTCTTTCAAATATCTCTCTATATAGATTCAAATAAACAATAAATTTTGATACCAAATTCAAAATCTTTATGGTACAAGTTAAAATATTGGAAGAAGTTTGATTAGTAAACTAGAAGGCTAAGAGAATCGTACTTCCAACAAAGTGAAGGGTGATAGTGTAGATCAATGTATTAATTGCATCACCTTCGTCGACTACATTTTCTTGGACCTGTCCAAGGCCAACTTCAGTTTTAATAATCCATTGTTAAGTAGTATTTAGGATTTGATCATTTGCAGTCTCATCCATATGAAAATTCCACCAACTTCTAAGCCATCCTGTAAAGCCACATATGATAGCTTTGATAATTTTATTATCTTTGTTTCCACTTACTTTACAAGCGGTGGCATACTTTGTCCTGTGTTTCAGAAGATCATGGATCTGATTTTCAAACCAGCCATAATCCCTCGGCTCATTCATTTTAGCATAAGCTCCGACCACATTATGGGATAACCCATAACTCTTATTGGTTTGCTCTCTATGGCTAGATATCTTGGGTTTTTCAACCGACTATCTAAGTCATCAAGCACAGTCCGATATCAGCAAACATCGTTTAATTAGTATGGCCCACGAGGGACCACACTCCTATTGAGATCAGGTTCCACTATATTATTTAATTTATAAGCACTCATAAGGTATTTAATCGCCACATAAGCTCAACAGTTTGGATACTTGAAAATATAAAGTTTGTGAAATATATTACTGGTGGAATACATTACTGCGTAATATATTACCTGCAAATGGATTGCTACAATTTGGGTAGTATTTAAATTATTACTGCTTGAGTAGTATTTAGATACAACCTGGGAAATACATTGCTACTGTTTGGCTATATTTGAAAGAGATATGGAAACTGTGTTTCCAACATTTTTCTAGTACTTGCCTATAAACCATCAACTCCTTCTTTTTTGTCAAATAATTCCACTGAAATGTGGAATGAAAGTCATCATCACACTATTCCAAAAAGATTTTCTAATAATGACATCATCATCATTTCAAAAAAGCTTTCCAATAATAACATGTACCATTCTAAAGTCATCATATCACCATTTCCTACTTATTTTCCATGCCTTTGGCACTTACATAGAATTACATGTCTTTTAACATCATTAGACTTTGGTTTCAACATGAGAAGTCAATGGAATAACATGATTTTATTGTGATAAACCTTAATTTTATAGAAGTCTTCCAAATATCTCCCTATATAATTCAAAATAAACAATAAATTTTGATACCAAATTCAAAATCCTTGTGGTACAAGTTAAAATATTGGAAGAAGTTTGATTAGTAAACTAGAAGGCAAACAGAGCCGTACCTCCAACAAAGTGAAGGGTGATAGTGTAGATCAATGTATTAATTGCATCACTATCGTCGACTACAATTTCTTGAACCTGTCCAAGGCCGACTTCAGTTTTAATAATCCATTGTTTAGTAGTATTTAGGATTTGATCATTTGCAGTCTCATCCATATGAATATCCTTCCATCTTCTAAGCCATCTTGTAAAGCCACATATCATAGCTTTCATAATTTTATGATCTTTGTTTCCACTTACTTTACAAGCGGTGGCATACATTGTCATGTGTTTCATAAGGTCAAGGATCTGGTTTTCAAACAAGCCATAATCCCTCGGCTCATTCATTCTAGCATAAGCTTCGACCACATTAAGGGATAACCCGTAACTCTTCTTGGTTTGCTCTCTATGGCCAGATATCTTGGGTTTTCCAACGGACTGGTCTAAATCGTCAAGTACAGTCCGATATCAGCAAACATCGTTTGTTTAGTATGGTCCACGAGGGACCACACTCCTACTGAGTTTATGTTCCACAATATTGTTTAATTTTACAAGCACTCATTAGGCCTTTAAAGGCCACATAAACTCAACAGTTTGTATTTTGGGAAATATAATGTTTGTGAAATATATTACTGATGGAATACATTACTGCGTAATATATTACCTGCAAATGGATTGTTACAATTTGGGTAGTATTTAAACTATTACTGCTTGAGAAGTATTAGATACAACCTGGGAAATACATTGCTACTGTTTGGTTATATTTGAAAGAGATATGGAAAATGCATTACCAACATTTTACTAATACTTGCCTATAAACTATCATTTCTTTCTTTTTGTCACATAATTCCACTGAAATGTGCAATTAAAGTCATCATCACACCATTCCAAAAATATTTTTTAATAATAACATCATCACCATTTCAAAAATGCTTTTCAATAATAACTTGTACCATTCTACAGTCATCATATCACCATTTCCTACTTATTTTGCATGCCTTTGGCACTTACGAGGAATTACATGTCTTTTAACATCATTAGACTTTGGTTTCAACATGATAAGTCAATGGAATAACATGATTTTATTGTGATAAACCTTATTTTTATCGAAGTCTTTCAAATATCTCTCTATATAATTTCAAATAAACAATAAATTTTGATACCAAATTCAAAATCTTTATGGTACAAGTTAAAATATTGGAAGAAGTTTGATTAGTAAACTAGAAGGCTAAGAGAGTCGTACCTCCATCAAAGTGAAGGGTGATAGTGTAGATCAATGTATTAATTGCATCACATTCGTTGACTACATTTTCTTGGACTTGTCCAAGGCCGACTTCAATTTTAATAACCCATTGTTTAGTAGTATTTAGGATTTGATCATTTGCAGTCTCATCCATATGAATATCCCACCATCTTATAAGCCATCTGGTAAAGCCACATATCATAGCTTTGATAATTTTATGATCTTTGTTTCCACTTACTTTACAAGCGGTGGTATACATTGTCATGTGTTTCATAAGATCAAGGATCTGGTTTTCAAACAAGCCATAATCCCTCAGCTCATTCATTCTAGCATAAGCTCCGGCCACATTAAGGGATAACCTGTAACTCTTCTTGGTTTGCTCTCTATGGCTAGATATCATGGGTTTTCCAACCGACTGGTTTAAATCGTCAAGCACGGTCCGATATGAACAAACATCGTTTTTTTAGTATGGTCCACGAGGGACCACACTCCTACTGAGTTCATTGTCCACTATATTACTTAATTTTACAAGCAGTCGTTATGCCTTAAAAGGCCGCATAAACTCAACAGTTTGGATACTGGGAAATATAGTGTTTGTGAATTATATTACTGGTGGAATACATTACTGCGTAATATATTACCTGCAAATGGATTGTTACAATTTGGGTAATATTAAAATTATTACTGCTTAAGTAGTATTTAGATACAACCTGGGAAATACATTGCTACTGTTTGGCTATATTTGAAAGAGACATGGAAAATGCATTACCAACATTTTACTAGTACTTGCCTATAAACAATCATTTTTTTCTTTTCCACTGAATTGTGGAATTATAGTCATCATCACACCATTTCAAAAAGATTTTCTAATAATAACATCATCACCATTTCAAAAATGCTTTCTAATAGTAACTTGTACCATTCTAAAGTCATCATAGCACCATTTCCTACTTGATTTGCATTCCTTTGGCGCTTACATGGAATTACATGTCTTTTAACATCATTAGACTTTGGTTTCAACATGATAAGTCAATGGAACAACATGATTTTATTGTGATAAACCTTATTTTTATAGAAGTCTTTCAAATATCTCTCTATATAATTTCAAATACACAATAAATTTTGATACCAAATTCAAAATCTTTATGGTACAAGTTAAAATATTGGAAGAAGTTTGATTAGTAAACTAGAAGGCTAAGAGAGCCGTACCTCCATCAAAGTGAAGGGTGATAGAGTAGATCAATGTATTAATTTCATCACCTTCGTCGACTACATTTTCTTGGACCTGTCCAAGGCCGACTTCAGTTTTAATAATTCATTGTTTAGTAGTATTTAGGATTTGATCATTTGCAGTCTCATCCATAAGAATATCCCACCATCTCCTAAGCCATCCTGTAAAGCCACATACAATAGCTTTGATAATTTTATTATCTTTGTTTCCACTTCCTTTACAAGCGGTGGCAAACATTGTCATGTGCTTCATAAGATCAAGGATATGATTTTCAAACAAGCCATAATCCCTCAGCTCCTTCATTCTAGCATAAGCTCCAACCACATTAAGGGATAACCCATAACTCTTCTTGGTTTGCTCTCAATGGCTAGATATATTGGGTTTTCCAACCAACTGGTCTAAGTCAACAAGCACAGTCCGATATCAGCAAACATCATTTGTTTAGTATTGTCCACAAGGGACCACACTCCTATTGATTTCATGTTCCACTATATTATTTAATTTATAAGCACTCATCAGGTATTTAATGGCCACATAAACTCAACAGTTTGGATACTTGAAAATATAAAGTTTGTGAAATATATTACTGGTGGAATACATTACTGCGTAATATATTACCTGCAAATGGATTGTTACAATTTGGATAGTAATTAAATTATTACTGCTTGAGTAGTATTTAGATACAACCTGGGAAATACATTGCTACTGTTTGGCTATATTTGAAAGAGATATGGAAAATGCATTACCAACATTTTACTAGTGCTTGCCTATAAACTATCATTTCTTTCTTTGTTGTCACATAATTCCACTAAAATGTGGAATTAAAGTCATCATCACACCATTCCAAAAAGAATTTCTAATAATAACATCATCACCATTTCAAAAATGTTTCCTAATAATAACTTGTACCATTCTAAATTCATCATATCACCATTTCCCACTTATTTGGCCTGCCTTTGGCACTTACATGGAATTACACGTCGTTTAACATCATTAGACTTTGGTTTCAATATGATAAGTCAATGGAATAACATGATTTTATTGTGATAAACCTTATTTTTATAGAAGCCTTTCAAATATCTCTCTATATAATTTCAAATAAACATTAAATTTTGATACCAAATTCAAAATCTTTATGGTACAAGTTAAAATATTGGAAGAAGTTTGATTAGTAAACTAAAAGGCTAAGAGAGCCGTACTTTCAACAAAGTGAAGGGTGATAGTGTAGATCAATGTATTAATTTCATCACCTTCGTCGACTGCATTTTCTTGGACCTGTCCAAGGGCGACCTCAGTTTTAATAATCCATTGTTTAGTAGTATTTAGGATTTGATCATTTGCAGTCTCATCCATATGAAAACCCCACCATCTTTAAGCCATCCTGTAAAGCCACATATGATAACTTTGACAATTTTATGATCTTTGTTTCCACTTACTTTACAAGTGGTGGCATACATTATCATGTGTTTCATAAAATCAAGGATCTGATTTTCAAATAAGCAATAATCCCTCTGCTCATTCATTTTAGCATAAGCTCCGACCACATTAAGGGATAACCCATAACTCTTCTTGGTTTGCTCTCTATGGCTAGATATCTTGGGTTTTGCATTCGACTAGTCTAAATCGTTAAGCACAATCCGATATCAGCCAACATCGTTTGTTTAGTTTTGTCCACGAGAGACCATACACCTACTGAGTTCATGTTCCACTATATTATTTAATTTTACAAGCACTCATAAGGCCTTTGAAGGCCTTATAAACTCAATAGTTTGGATACTTGGAATTGTAATGTTTGTGAAATATATTACTGATGGAATGCATTACAGCGTAATATATTACCTGCAAATGGATTGTTACAATTTGGGTAGTATTTAAATTATTACTACCTAAGTAGTATTTAGATACAACCTGGGAAATACATTGCTACTGTTTGGCTATATTTAAAAGAGATGGAAAATGCATTACCAACATTTTACGAGTACTTGTCTATAAACTATCATTTCTTTCTTTTTTGTCACATAATTCCATGAAAATGTTGAATTAAAGTTATCATCACAGCATTCCAAAAGGATTTTCTAATAATAACATCATCACCATTTCGAAAAAGTTTTCTAATAATAACTTGTTCCATTCTAAAGTCATCATATCACCATTTCTTAGTTATTTTGCATGCCTTTGGCACTTACATGGAATTACATGTCCTTTAACTTCATTAGACTTAGGTTTCGACATGATAAGTCAATGGAATAGCATGAGATTATTGTGATAAACCTTTTTTTTATAGAAGTCTTTCAAATATCTCTCTATATAATTTCAAATAAACAATAAATTTTGATACCAAATTCAAAATCTTCATGGTACAAGTTAAAATATTGGAAGAAGTTTGATTAGTAAACTAGAAGGCTAAGAGATCCGTACTTCCAACAAAGTGAAGGGTGATAGTGTAGATCAATGTATTAAATGCATCATCTTCGTCGACTACATTTTCATGGACCTGTCCATGGCCGACTTCAGTTTTAATAAGCCATTTTTTAGTAGTATTTAGGATTTGATCATTTTCAGTCTCATCCATATGAAAATCCCACCATCTTCTAAGCCATCCTGTAAAGCCACATATGATAGCTTTGATAATTTTATGATCTTTGTTTCAACTTACTTTACAAGCGGTGGCATACATTGTCATGTGTTTCATAAGATCGAGGATCTGAATTTTAAACCAGCCATAATCCCTCGGCTCATTCATTCTAGCATAAGCTCCGACCACATTAAGAGATAACCCATAACTCTTCTTGGTTTGCTCTCTATGGCTAGATATCTTGGGTTTTTTAACTGACTAGTCTAAATCGTCTAGCACAGTCCGGTATCAGCAAACATCGTTTGTTTAGTATGGTCCACAAGGGACCACACTCTTACTGAGTTCATGTTCCACTATATTATTTAATTTTACAAGCAATCATAAGGCCTTTAAAGGCCACATAAACTCAACAGTTTGGATACTTGGAAATATAATGTTTGTGAAATATATTACTGGTGGAATACATTACTGCGTAATATATTACCTGCAAATAGATTGTTACAATTTGGGTAGCATTGAAATTATTCATGCTTGAGTAGTATTTAGATACAACCTGGCAAATACATTGCTACTGTTTGGCTATATTTGAAAGAGATATGGAAAATGCATTACGAACGTTTTACAAGTACTTGCCTATAAGATTTTCTAATAATAACATCATTACCATTTCAAAAATGTTTTCTAATAATAACTTGTACCATTCTAAACTCATCATATCAACATTTCCTACTTATTTTGCATACCCTTTGGCACTTACAAAGAATTACACGTCTTTTAACATCATTAGACTTTGGTTTCAACATGGTAAATCAATGGAATAACATGATTTTATTGTGATAAACCTTAGTTTTATAGAAGTCTTTCAAATATCTCTCTATATAATTTCAAATAAACAATAAATTTTGATACCAAATTCAAAATCTTTATGGTACAAGTTAAAATATTGGAAGAAGTTTGATTAGTAAACTAGAAGGCTAAGAGAGCCGTATTTCCAACAAAGTGAAGGGTGATAGTGTAGATCAATGTATTAAATGCATCACCTTCGTCAACTACATTTTCTTGGACCTGTCCAAGGCCGACTTCAGTTTTAATAATCCATTGTTTAGTAGTATTTAGGATTTGATCATTTGCAGTCTCATCCATATGAAAATCCCACCAACTTCTAAGCCATCCTGTAAAGCCACATATGATAGTTTTGATAATTTTATGATCTTTGTTTCCACTTACTTTACAAGCGGTGGCATACATTGTCATGTGTTTCATAAGATCAAGGATCTGATTTTCAAACAAGCCATAATCCCTCGGCTCATTCATTCTAGCATAAGCTCCGACAACATTAAGGGATAACCCATAACTCTTCTTGGTTTGCTCTCTATAGCTAGATATCTTGGGTTTTCCAACCAACTGGTCTAAATCGTCAAGCACAGTCCGATATCAGCAAACATCGTTTGTTTAGTATGGTCCACGTGGGACCACACTCCTACGGAGTTCATGTTCTGCTATATTATTTAATTTTACAAGCACTCATAAGGCCTTTAAAGGCCACAAAAACTCAACAGTTTGGATACTTGGAAATATAATGTTTGTGAAATATATTACTGGTGGAATTCGTTACTGCGTAATATATTACCTGCAAATGGGTTGTTACAATTTGAGTAGTATTTAAATTATTACTGCTTGAGTAGTATTTAGATACAACCTGGGAAATACATTGCTACTGTTTGGCTATATTTGAAAGAGATATGAAAAATGCATTACTAACATTTTACTAGTACTTGTCTATAAACTATCATTTCTTTCTGTCTTGTCACATAATTCCACTGAAATGTGGAATTAAAGTCATCATCGCACCATTCCAAAAAGATTTTCTAATAATAACATCATCACCATTTCAAAAATATTTTCTAATAATAACTTGTACCATTTTAAAGTCATCATATCACCATTTCCTACTTATTTTCCTTGCCTTTGGCACTTACATGGAATTACACGTCTTTTAACATCATTAGACTTTGGTTTCAACATGATATGTTAATGGAATAACATGATTTTATTGTGATAAACCTGATTTTTATAGAACCTTATTTTCATAAACCTGAATTATGAAAATAGTTGTAGTTGTTCCACACTACAAACAAGGAACTCACTCTTTGGAATTAGTGATGCAGAGCAACTAGGTGTAGTTTTGTTATGGATCCTGTTTCTATGCGGCCAAGCTTGCATATGTAGAAATGTGGGGGGCCTATTAATAAATCTATTTTTGAGTTGGATTCTCAGACTTACTTTTTAAGGACATGTAATCTCTAACATGGAGAACATGAATATGAAAAAATAAGTAAATTTTTAAAACTAGAAATAATAATTCTAGTTAGAAAACATTTGGACTGTTAGTTTCCATTGTTTTTAGATGAAACACCTATTTGCATCCAGCTTTAAGATGGATGCTTTACTTTTTTTGGACTGCATATGTAGGCATGCGGTCTAGCCCACATGAAGTAATTTTCCTTTTGTTATTCTACATGTAAATGTTTTGTATGTATCTAATTACAAAACTATATCTAGCTGTGCCACATCATTACTAATACTGAGGAATGTAAATACAAAATAACTTGAGATATTTTCATCATTCAGATGGGTCTCTGGAACGTTAAATTATTTAAATGCTCCTCATGTTCCACAATATTGAACAAGCGCAATATGGATATTTTTTCAATTTTTTTGAGGATGTATCTAAGTGAAATGATAATATAAAATATGCCCTCAAATGTTAATATAAATGATTTTGACCCCTTTTAAAGATTTAATAAGAAATTTCATCTCCTTTAATGGTACTTTCCAATTCATTTTACATGGTATTATGTAATTTAACAAGCAAAAGTTTAGGAAATATTAAATTAATCAGTCGTTTGGAAAATTTGGAAAAGTAGGAAATTTGGCACCCATGCGAGCATTCTAGTCTTATTTTTTGTGGAATTCTTCATCATTTTAGTCAATGTTGTTGCTCAAATACCATTTCACACCATCATTACCATTATTAGAGCCTTATCCAAATTACTTGTGGTCGGCTACAAATCCTATTTCGTGCTAACATATCTAAAATAGGAGTGCCTTCGGGTTCGAGTGAAATGAACTTGAGGAGGTGTCTTTCCAGCTATGTTTACCAAAAATGGAAAAAAATGCATGAGTAATTTTTTCATACGACCCCTAAGCTATAAGTTTTTGTTAGAGGTTCATGGTCGCCCAATTCTTGATGCCTTCTTTAGTGTTCTAATTGAGCCATCATTTTTACATTCTATTGGATTATTATCGTTGTAAAAGAAAAAGTAAAACTCAAAGATATTAATTAAAAGGGACCTTCATGTGCTCTACAAAAGAGGAGAAGCATCCAATTGCCAAGAACGTCAAGAATGCTGCAACAAACAAGAGCATGGACCTTCTCGCCTACAACATTTACCAGCCAAAAACACAAGAAAACCATGATGTCAAAGGAGGTAGAAAGCAAAGGTGATTCAACTTTTGATTGAAGCATAAGGATCACTCTAACTTGAATAGAGCCAAAGCTGTGGCCAATGTCAAAGAAGATGGTACCTATGCACACGCTCAACGCAATAAAGATTGCTAGACAACCAGTAGTAACCCAAATCCCTATACATATTCACAAAAGATCTTCTTGTTAAAGTGGATACTTGCGTAAAAAAGGTTGCTTGGCTCCCTTTCTTTGTCAATGCTTCTCCCTCCTATAACAAATCTTTCACGGGTTAGACGTACACACATATAGAGAGGGAGTAGGGCTGTGAAGTTATCCGACCAAATCCAAAACTTGAAATTTTGGGTACTATCTGGATCCATGTATGGATCTAGATCCAGATCCAAAATTTAGATCCGAAACGTTTTCGGGTCAGATCTGGGTATAGGTGGATCCAATATGGAAAATGTGCCTATACGCCCATGTGCGTACTACCACAGTAAACGCCCAACAGCCCAGATCGAATCTGGGCTGATCTAACTCTCACTGTTGTTTGAGAGTGTTTGAATTTTAATTTTTTTCTACAAATCGTAATAATAAAAAATTTGGAGCGTATGTACATATTAGTTAGACGCACCTAATAAAAATATAAAAAACATATTTCATAGAAAACCTATTAAGCAAAATACCCCTGAAACTTTTTTAAGGTAATTTGGTCAATTTATTTCATGTAAAATATTTTTTTGATATTTTTCATAGATTCGCCTATTTTTGATGAACACACACTCAAAATTTTAAAGTATTTTGATTGGTAGGAAAAAAAATAAAAAATGAAACACTACCAGACATTTGTGGTCGTCAGATTGGCCCAGATTCGGTTAGGGCATTTCGGTGTTTACTGTAGCGGTACAGGAATCAGCATACCGTAGCATCTTACTATATATATATATGTATATATATATATATATGAAAAGTATCCCCCACCAAAAAATATAAAATGCTCAATTTATATTTTTTGAATTATTTTTTAAATGTTTTTATTAGGTGCGTCTTGATGAGTACAATCTATGTCTAAATTTTCAAGTGATTTGGAACTGTAAAAAAAAGAAAACGAAAATTCAAATAGGAAATAAGATCGTGACCATCAGAATGACCTATATTCATTCTGGGTCATTGGCTGATACTGTAGCAGTCAGCCCGTGGGCTAACAACATCCATTCTATATATATATATATCAAAGGAGATTTTGGAATTCTTCTTGGAAGATAAGGTTTCTATAAGGCTCAAGCTTTATGAAAACAAAATAAACTCTCACACCAAATCCTCATTCGGAAAGCACTTTCGGTAACATAAATCTCCATGATAGCTCTAAAATTAATGTCCAACACCGTCAATGAAATTCGAAACTAAAAAAATAGCACAGATCTTCTGATCTATGAACAGTTATTTTTAGGGCAAGATAGACGATCTAGATAATTTGTTACAATATACATTATTTTTAGAGCTTGAAATCTTTTTTTTTTCACAACCATAATGTTCAAGCCAAGATGATTGATTTAAATGTTTTCTAATGCTTGAATTGAAGTTTTTGATGAGTTATGACGTGAGACTTTACTTATTTTACTACAGCTGCCTAATCAAACCATTTTCCAAAATTAAATGAGTGGGTAAATCAGTAATTTTATCAACAACTTTAACTACTTTCTAGAAAGCTTTCATTTGGGTAACTCATGAAGAAATTTGTTTAAAATAACCTAAAATGCTTTTATTTTAGTTTGTAATCCTAATCAAGCTGCCCACTTATAGCACTTTTATAGCAGCGAATACAAACACGTAGTTTCAAAAAGAATTTTGTTTCTATCTCAATCAAAGAATGCCACTAGGTCTGCCAACAATCCGGTCAGCCTTGGCATGAGCTTGGCCCTAATTGTTTGGTTAGGCCTAGGCTCAAAATTAAACTATAACTTGTAGCTTGGCCCAGGCCCGAAGTACATCACTTAGGTTCAGGCATGCCCAAAAATTAGATTGGGTTAGGCCTATCCCTATTTTTTGTGCTGTGTATGTGCATGCTGTGTGAAAATAATCAAAAAGTACTCAAGAAACAAACTATTTAACATTCAATCAAATTTTTTTATTTGATTTTAAAAATCTCTTCAAGGATACATGATCATGAGTTAGAATAGTTGATATTTCGAACTAGTCTAATCAGTTGTCCTAAATATATGTTATATACAATTTTAGACTAGGGTCAGGCTGGGCCAAAGTTCCCTCACCCAACCTAAAAATTGTTCAGGTCTAGCATATCATGTCCAAGTCATCTTGTAGACTTTAAAATGGGTCCAGACTCTAGACCCGGCCTTAGGCCAAGCCGTGTAGAATCAGTGACAACCACTGTCTCTCATTTAATGTTGCAGCATAGAGAATGGATTCAATACCATGCTTACTAGGAGAGCTTATTCCATAATGCTTCCCTGGTGAGTGTCAGTGTCTTGTATGCTATTGCGTTTCATCCATTTGAATGTGTTTTGAGCTGCGATTCACATTGGAGCCACACAACATGAGATGGTCATGGTGTCTTGTATAGTCTAGATTAGTGTTTTAAAATACGGATTAGTGGGGTGGATCATTTGTTTACCGAGTCTTGATCGTGATCGGCTGGATCGGATTTGGCCGAATAAAAAAATATAAAAAAGAAGAAGAGAGGAAATGAGCTCTAACAGACCTACAAAATGGGGTGGTATTGTAAGGTAATGAAATAATGAGGGAAATGAAAAGAACCATACACAAATAGAAGGGGTTTTTAGAAGGGATAGGGTCGATTTTTTATACTTGCCGAGAATCGGCTTGACTCGAATGTTTACCATTCTAGATTGACAATTTCCAATCCAAATTGATCCAAATTGATGGACTTTAAAATACTAATCTAGTGTGACTGGTGCTATGGTTAAATACTCTTCGCTTTACCTTTTTTTCCCTAGTTAGAATAATTTTAGGTCCGTCTAAGGGTATTTTAGTATTCAATATTCTCGATTACGGTCAACTTTTATGTATTTGCAAAGAAAGCGGTTCTACTTTTGTCTTTTTCTTGTTTTTTTAAAAGGAAAGGGTTTATACAAGATGTCGACTTTATATTATTGAAGGAAATTAAACCTTAAAAACCTATAGAAAAAAATGTTTCGATGCTGAAAAACCCTCAAATTAATCATCTTGACCTCAAGATATATGGATATAGAATGAAGAGAAGCCATCCAGTCAAAAGATAGAACAATTAGGAGGTCCTTGTTATTTGTTACATTTTTATAAATTGTATAATTAGTAAAGGGTGCAGTTTGTATAGAGCCTAGGCTCTAAACAATTACATTAATACCTACCTTGAAATAGTTTCTAGAAATGTGGTTTCAATACTGAAAATTTTTGTAATAGCTTTAAAATATATTTTCATCTTTATTTATGAAGTTTAAAGCTTAAAAAATAGTGTAAATCGACAGATCCATGAAAATATGAAAATCTTGAAAATTGACAATAAAAAAATGTGTTACAAAATACACTAATTCTAAAACTTGAAATCTATATTTTTCTCATGTCCTTACATCTTGATGTCGAAGACATTTGGGCATCAAAACAAGCTCTTCTAGTGAAATTTTTATTGTAGGCTCCAATTTGATTGTTTAGAGCCTCGGCTCTATAAAATCTTTTCCCAATAGTAAATGGTAACATAGGCGTAACTGTAGAAAAAGGAAAAACTGAATAATTCGTATCTCCGGACACTCTTTAGAAAATTAATCAAGAATTTACGACTCAGATTGCTCTATAATGTAGAAAAATATATGGTAATTTTTTTTTTGGTAGGCGACACGCTTGCTCGCCCATGCGAAACAGTAGTAGGGAGTATTTTCGAAAGCGATTATCAACAAAGAGACCATTTATCTTTGTACGTGGAGGTCAATCTTTCCCATTCATTAGATGTGAAAATAAAATTGGTTCATCTTATATGTTTATTTACCCAAAATTTGCTTTTGCTCCAAATTATTATTCCAAAAAATGACGACCTACATAAGGGTTCCCTCATATATAAATAATGTTGCCAAAACGCTACCTTAATTTTAGCAAAACTTTCATCCTAATGGATAAAACTAACAAAAGAAGATAACAAATTGCCATTCTACCCGTGGTAGAGACCTCTTCCCCAGTTATTTACTGCGACAAGGTTTCCAAATGAGGACTGTATCCTATGAAGCCGTTCATCCTTATTATAATTACTCGATTTCATGGGTATCATGAAGTTCAAGAATTTTATTTTATTTTTTACCTATTTTTTTTTTTTGACTATGAGTCGAGTTAAAAATCCAATCACACCACCCGATTTGAAAATTGATAGAAAAGAGTGATTGTAGCCGCTTATATTAAAAGTAAATGATTATCTTTGTACACCTTTCCTACCTTTAAAATAGGTGATCGACCAAACAAAATACAAAATATTACAAAAATGGTTCAAATTAAAAAAAAAAAGATTTTGGATCTTGCACCCAGCATGCTCGTCAAGATATATTCCATTTAAAGACCATAAAACTTAAGGAAAATGTTATTATTTAAGGCCAAAAAATCCCTCACAAAGTGGATACCCCAATTTTTTTTGTTGATGAAAGTACATATCCCAATTACCAGGGATTCCTTTTTCATTTTTATTTCATTCATGCATCTCCTCAAAAATATCTAAAAGTATGTCCTTATTTATGGTTGGGAACCCCAAACATGCAGGGAAATTTTAGTAATTTGACCCACCCTGATCAAGTAGGGTTACATCCATATTTGATTGAGGTATCTTAGGTGGGTCAAATCACTACAGTGTTGCTGCTTGTTTTGGGTTCTAATCTTGAAAGGGAAATATTATAGAGGAGTACCGAGATCAAATGAAAATTAAAAAATAAATCCATTGAAAATAAAATAAAATAAAACTTTTATAGTTAATTTGTTTGATTTTGAACATGTAGGATGTTATGGTAATTTGGGAATTTGTGAAATATACAAAACCCATGATGGATGAATTTGCCTTGACCAGATTTTGAGCCAAAACTCTCTTTGTTACACATCTTTATTTCTTTAAATCTCTTCTAACTACAATATCCTTGGGAATGTGTTCGGGTTATAGTGGCAGTACCACCTAAGCTCCAGTTAAAGGTCTTGACCTCCATTCTCACTAACAAATTAAAAAACTGACTATTCTGACTGCCCCCATTAAAAAAACAGAAGAAAAAAGTTACAATACCGTGTTGCTTGTGACTCTTTCTTGTGGGATTTGTACTCCCAAAAAATCTTAGTATACTCCACTAAACTTTTCATAAGGTGTGGAAAATTAGCTTATACATTGATAAACCGATTGATGACCTAAAAATCTATTTTTGCTTATAATTATGAAATTTGAATAAAATCTCTAGAAATTATGTAGACATGTTAAATAAGGGCAATTACAAGATACACCAATTTTGGAGCTTGAAATATGTTCTTTTCCTTATGCATAATTATCAAGGTCAGCATGAGCAATTTGAGGATTTTAAGTATTGAAACTGCACTTCTCAATGAGGTTCCTAGTTTTCTCTATACAATTTTATTTCTTAGATGTGTTAAACACTTTACGAGGATTAAATTATTTTTGGAGCATGAAATCTATTTTTCTCTCATATTCATAGTTATTTTTCTCTAAAGGACAATTTTGAAAAAACTAAAACCTTATGTTGGCCGACCTTTCATTTAATTTTAACTCAAAATTAACTCATTTTATATTTTCAGTGTTTCTTTTGTGTCCATGTAATTCACTCCTTTGTAGAATGAAAAAGGACCCACATGCCATTCTCTTACCAACTCCTCCATTTCCTCTCATCTATTACACTCCCAATCCCGTTCGCATTGTAAAGTTCTGAAATATGCTTGTGGTATCTCATTTGAGATTCCCCTGGTTGAAAGGATACCTTATGAATAAGGCCAGCCCAGTCCCTAGAGCCTAGATCTGGTTCAAGTAGAAGAGACCATAGCCCATGCCGAACTATGGCCATTGGCTAGGTGGCCCGACCCAGTTTGGCCATTCTGTGCCATACCAAATGGAAATTTAAAAAATAAAAATACAAGCATAAAGAAAAGCTTCACATTTTTCATAAAAAAAACCACAATCTTATTGATAAAATAAAATGATCAAAATACCCTCACATCTTACAAAAGAAAAGCATATGGAAACCACTCACGACCAGAGAAAACACGATGAATCGGTCCATCCATGGCCTTAAACCATACAAACCTCCACTTCTTGATTAGAAAAAGAAACCAAAGTACACCCCAAAAACCAACTACAAATTCCATGGCAATGCAAGCATAGAGCACAGGCTTATCCCCCACCCATCTTGAAATTTTCTCTTCATTTTCCTTGTCTTCCTGTTGGAGCTGAGAGCACTTTTTCCTTGGATAACCACAAAGCTTAGGATTTTTAGAGCACTCTTTCCCTAGGTAACCACAAAGCTTAGGATTTCCACAATAGGAACTTTCTTCAAAGGTTTGAAAATTGTTTACAATGGGAACTGCACCTTCTAAATCATTAAATGCAACTGAAAATTGGCTTAAAAAAGTTAGAGAACCTAAATCAGATGGTATCCTGCCCTTGAGCATATTATGTGAGAGATCCAGTACTTCAATCTGAGACAACTTTGCAAACGAATCTGGGATCGTCCCATTGAGATGATTGTTGGAGATATTCAATACAATAAGTCCTTTTAAGATGCCAATTTCCATTGGGATGGGGCCGCTAAGATGGTTCAAGGAGAGATCAATTCCTGTTACAACAGAGAGAACTATTCCACTGTATCCATACTCATTGCGCTTGTAGAAATTCACATGCGCATCCGTGCTAGCCCTTATGGTGGATCTGCTACCATTTACCCAAGCAGAGCTCTTATGGAAGCAAGAAGGTATGGATCCCTCAAAGTTGTTTTCCGATAGATCTAAAATGGCCAGTTGCTGTAGTTGACGTATTTCATCAAGAATATTACCTTAAAACCGGTTTTCTTTCAAGATCAGGACCTGTAAATTAGAGGTTTCTGCAATCTCTCTTGGGATGCGACCTGACATATAAATGGCTCCGATGTCTATGACCATTAGAAAGGGGCTGTAAAGAAGCAGATTCTCGAGTATTGTTCCATGAAATGCATTGTGTTCCAAATGTATGGACTGTATGCTTGGGAGATCGAAGTTTGCGGACAGCAAGGGTCTGTCTAAGGAGTTATTTGACAAATTCAGCTGTTCTAGCTTATACACGAGAGTAAGATTGTGAGGTAGATTTCCAGATATGTTGTTGTTTGACAAGTCTAGAGACAAAAAATTACCGGTCATATTAGATGGTAATCTTCCATAAAACTTGTTGGAGGACATATCCAAAGAATCGAACTGAGGGACATCGAAACTACTCAAGATAGAAGCTATGTCCCAAAAGTTGTGTGAAGTTTCCAGGTCCCGAAAATGGATTGAGAAATTCTTAGGTTTCTCCCCACTAAAATTGTTATATGAGATGACAAAACCATAAAGTTGTGGAAGCCATGGTGGGACACTCCCTCACAATTTATCATACTTAAAATAGATGACTTTGAAAGAGTGCTGAGTGGAAAGAAAGGATGTACCAATGTAGAATTTGCTCATGTCGCAGTACTATAACTAAAGTTTCGAAAGTTGGAAAGACGGATTGAAGTCACTTCCTTGCAAAATGAGCAACCCGCTGTTATGCTAAAGGTCCACTCTATCAAGGTGGGAAAGATTTTGCAACCCGCTGTTATGCTAAAGGTCCACTCTATCAAGGTGGGAAAGATTTTGCAACCCGCTGTTATGCTAAAGGTCCACTCTATCAAGGTGGAAAAGATTTGATATGGTAGAAAAAGAGAAGTCACCTGATAAGGAATTATTGGAGATATCCAAACGCTCCAAATTTTCAAGCTTACTTATCTCTTGCGGGATGGATCCTATAAGGTGATTATCTCGAAAAGAGAGTTTTACAAGGGAGGACAAATTTTCCAAGGAATGAGGTATGCTCCCCTCTAGTTTGTTATATCTTAGATCAATTGTACGAAGAGATGATAGCAAACCTATCTCTACAGGCAGCATACCAGAGAAAAAATTTGACCCTAAATTCAATTGCTGGAGCTTCTTCAGTTTGGAAAGCTCTGCAAACACCGAAGAAACAAGGTTAGCCTACAGGGAAAAAATCCAACAAGAACTCACCTTGAAAAAAATGAGTTACTCACTTTGAAAACATTAAAAATGTCATTGGCTTTGAAATAAAACCAATATGCTCCTAACTAAAACTAACCGTATATATAAATCCTTCCAGATTTAAAAAGTGAAATTATGAAATTGACAATTGTCATGTATGATAATAACCGGGAAGGCGTTCCATTTTTCTCTTTCAATGACTATAACTATTCCTTTTGCCCTAAAAAACTTATTCATTTTCTCATATTTCTTTCCTCAATAAAAGTTCATAGAACACCTCTAGAGAATATTATAAAACATGGAGACCTGCTTATTTCAAGTTTGTAGTTTAGAAACTGAATCAACCAATTGGTATTTCGACCAATGAACTTGAAAAAAACATTTTGCGGTTTCTGAATTTCGAAGTATTCACCATCAAAAATTGAAATTTACAAATGAAAATGCATTAGGCTCGCACCTTTCATGGGCAAAAAGCCACTCAGGTTCTCTATGACGAAGTCTCGGACTCCATTCTTACCAAATGGTAGGGATTCAAATCCCCACTAACTTTCCTTTCACTTACCCAAAAAATTTTTACTTACCCAAAACAAAAAGAAACCACCCATGTTGCGGTCCTCTTGACAAGTGACTGCAAGTTTTCAACCCTAACAGGCTAAGTAACGTTAAGATCTCATTGTCCTAAATTAAATCGGGAATAAAAATCTAAACCGACCAACGGATTCGCCATAGCATCAATGGAATCACGCTTAAAGCAGTCCAAGTCGCAACACGTAACACCTTCCCAAGAACAACAATCCAATGCTTTCTATGAATTCAAGAATCCGATGGCTTCAGCTTTCGAGCATTTGTTGGTATAACCAAGGTAGGCATTGAATTCCAAAAGAGCTGCTACTTCTTTCTCTAAACATTGAGGTGATCCCAAAGGAGACATGTAGAGTATGTGTACCATAAAAACCAGGCGTGGCACAGATGGAAGAGAACGAAGAGGCCATGGTTCTATTGAAAGAAGAACTTTGTGATAAAGCACAACGTATCTATTTCAAAAATTTCTTTATTCCTACACCGACAAGATCACTTTCAATATCCAATTACAAACAAATCACCCTTCAAATAAATAAAAATAAACAAAAGCCAGTTCTCACTTGCTACCTCTTTAAATATAAAAATTTATTCAACAATCAAATTCATTGTTCTATAAGAAGATGAGCAAATCACAAATAAGGGGCTGTTTTGGTACGTGGAAAACTATTACATGACAATAAATTACAAGGAAATATGACATTTACGTTGTTTGGGTACACTTTAATAGTAAGGAAATGGAAAGACGTTACCTGAGATTACCCGAGATTTCTCCCAAAATCATGAAATCCATTACACGGGGGGAGGGGTGAAAAATCTATAATGAGGTTGACAGGTAATGTTAGGAAATCTTTTGCATGCGTCTCTCTACCTGAGCCCCGCTTAAAAAAACATTTCTCTCTCTCAAGTATACGCTATTATTAAGGTAAGTAGAAAGTGTAAGTAGGGTCTATGAAAAGGGGAATCTAAATTGATATGAACAGTTGTAGGAGGATAATTTTCTACTGCAATCATAATAAAAAATTTATACATCTTTCTACCCAATTCGGATTGTAGCCCTCATCTCACTCTCATATAAAAACAATTTTTTTTAATAATTGGTAAGTGAAAGTAGAGAGAAATCTAAATTGATTTGAATAGTTGTAGAACTTGATGATGGACAATTTTTACTGCAATCATAATAAAAAGATTTCCACATACCTCTATCCCTAATTTAGGTTGGTATCAGCTCTAGTATAAAAACAAAAATAATAAAAATAATAATGGGTAATCGATGAGAAATTACACAACACAATCATAATAAAAAATTTAACACAACATAATCCTCATAAGAGATTAAAAGCTCAATTGAAATAAGATACCTCTTTAGTCTCCACCAATGCTTCAAAATTTTCTACTGTAATTACCAAACCTTCTAGTTTACTAATCAAACTTCTTTCCATATTTTAATTTGTACCATAAAAATTTTGATTTTGGTATCATAAAAATTAATTGCTTATTTGAAATTATATATATAGATAGAAATTTGAAAATGAATAAAAAAGGGTTTATCACAATAAAATCATGTTATTCTATCATATTATTCCAATGACTTATCATGTTGAAACCAAAGTCTAATCATGTTAGTCAAACATAGCCATATTTTTCACATTTGGGTGGTAATGCATTTCTTATATTTCTTCTAGACATAGCCAAACAGTAACAATGTATTTCCCAAGTTGCATCTAAGTACTACGCAAACACTGACAATCCATTTGCAGTTAATGCATTACGTAGTAGTGTATTACGCCCATAATATATTTCACTGACAATATATTTCCAGGTATCCAAACGGCCATTAAAGGTTTAAAGAGATAAAATTATCGAAAATTACCTCAACTGGGCTTAGTATAACCCACATCGAGTCTCATCCTTTCGATGGTGCTCGGGATCTATGATCGGTCTCTTGATTCACTTACTTACAATAAAAACCATCTCAATGGCATATGAATCTCGATTTCGAACCAACTACCTAAGACCTCAATGCCATAGTCTTGCTCAAGCCCACTTGGCTAGACCTCTCGAACGATCTGCCTAAGACCTCAATGCCTTGGTCTTGCTCAAGCTCCCTTGACTTGATCTTTAGATAGATGAAATATAGAAATAAAGAGAGATGAAGAGATCTACTAGCTAGAGGATCCTCCCCTTTGCTACCCACAAACTTTAGCATAGCTTAGGTGTGCCCCACGAGAGAGAGAGAGATCAAAAAAATCTGGGGCATGCCACCTTTGAAACCCGAAGAGGGATAGATGATCTTTCTAGGTTGGGGCGTGACATCTCTTTCGGGAGAGAGAGACAAGCTGGTTGATCTTTAAAGAGATGAGAGATAACAATCAAAGAGAGAGGGTGAAGAGGTGTAGAGAATTATGAGACTTGGGAGAGAGATATGAACTTTCTAAGTTGGGGTGTGCCCCGCTTGAGACTTTGAGAGAGAGAGAGATAGTTCTTAGAGAGAGAAGAGTGAAGAGGTGTAGAGATTTATGGGGTGGGAGATCATCTATATATAAATTTTCTATGCCTTGGGGTATGCCATGGTTAGTAAGATCAAATCTTGATTGTCGATCTAAAGAGACTTGTGTGGGGTGACATATGTGAGTCATCTATTCCTATGATCCACCATCAAGATTCAAAAGAATGTGTTAGAACCTTATCTTCTATTTATGTAAACATATTCTTATCAAATCTTTAAATAAGAAGAATATATCTCTTGCTTTCTAATTTATTGTATATATTATTTATTTCTTGAATCAAACAATCTTGATTTATAAGACTTACTAAATATTTCAAATATTTGCATTCATTATGTAAATTAGCTCTATCCAAAGAATAAAAAACCAAATAAAATGGGATAACCATCACCTAACTTGATGATCAAATAATCCCTATAGGTGGGGGCATACCACCCCTTGGCGGCCTCTCATGGGCCCACCCAATTACCACATGTGTAAAATGAGTCTCCATATTTTATAAAAGGTCCACATAATTTAAGAAAATGCAAAATTTGAATTTCAGAATTTTAAATATCATAGTTTATTTAAAACATTGGAAAAATGACTTTATATTAATTTATAAATTCAAACAATAAAAATAAAATACCAGAAGATTCACAAAAATTCAAATAAACATTTTAAAAATCATATAACATAAAATTAATTAAGTTTAATGGGAATAAGATATGTCTAGATTTAATAATTTATTAATGCACATGAGCCCTCTACCTTCAACCGCGGACCACAATCCACCTAGCTTTTTCAAACTGACCCAGTAGTTGCTATGACCCACTGTCTATTGCACAGGTTAATGATTTGCCTACCAAAGTCAGTGAATAAACTAGGGGATGCAATCCCAGTCTATAGATTGCAGGTTGCCCCTAAAGACAATATCATGTTCTGTCAGACCATGATGCAACCACGACTCAATAGAGCATTGGGACAATCTCTCGCAAATGTACATACTTCACCCCCAATGGTGAATCTCAATACGACTATCTATGTACATGTTATGCGATGATATAACGATGAAGTTTTAGCCTTGTCTCTAAAGGCTATTTATCAAACGCAAGGGTCTCACAGTCCCTCGGCTTTCATCCTCATCAAGGGCTAACCTACTAAACCCTTCTTGGTTACATCCCTATTCCCAAATACCTTGGGTTTTTTGAACTCAGCTGACCAAGCACGTTTAGCTTAATCCGAGTATCAACAAATAAAATTTGCCTAGTATGGTTCATAAGAAGACCACGCTCCCACTAAGTTAGTGTTTCATTTATCAAAATATTTTTTTTTTATTTAATACAGTATCTCATAAGGCATTTAAAAGCCGCATAAACCCAACACTTCTTTAGCAAAACGAGTGGCTAAAACCAAGAGGATAAGTCTTGTAGATATAATGCCCGAGGAGATACAAGAAACAATCTAGGTCTTTCGTCCCTGGCATTTGGACGTTCGAAAAAGTTACAAAATTTGCTGCCCACCAGCATTTAAGGTAGCCATGGATATCATGTATGCTAAAGTACTTTTGTGTACTTGTGGGAGCAAACTATCTATTTACTTCCTCGGGTAAGAGCACCTTTAAGTAGGGTGTTGATGGGTTGGGTTGGTTCGTTTAACTCCATTCCACACTTCTCCCAACTAGGTCTTAGCTGGACCCAGATCCAACTAGGACTTGTGTCCGGTCTAGGTCACTAGACTCAGACCCAACCAAGTACAGTTACTAATACTGGGTCTAGAAACGAAAGTAAAAAATTTAATTATACAAGTACGGTGGAGGTACGAAGGCACACGTAAGGGGAGTAGGT
>NW_006497791.1:207593-218402 GCF_000471905.2 Amborella trichopoda
CAAAAATGAACAGTGATTTCACCCACCCCCATCACCGTCCAACGTTTATCACAGGGTCACGATTGTCCAATAGTGTTTTATTTTTCATTTTTTTTTTTACAATTCGGAATGACCTGAATTTTGGAGCGTGTATTCATCAAAAAATAGAGAAACCATCAAATATTATAAAAATAATAATTTACATGAAAGAAATCGATCAAAATACCCTTGAGATGTTTTAGGGGTATTTTGGTCAATTTTTTTTACGGATAAATTTTAGGGGTAAGATGTACATACCTTCCAAATTTCAAGTGATTCCAATTTGTAGAAAAAAATAAAAAATAAAACACTACTAAACAATCTTAACCGCGCGATGAAATTTGGACGGTGATAAGGGTAGGCAAAATAACTATTTATTATCATCTGTAGACGTTGGAAAGACTTTTTCTCTCTCTATATATATATATATTCTTTTTTGGTCGTTCCAATTGGGTCTTGTCGGGTCCAGGTCTGGCCAGACTCGACGTGTTGCCACCCTTATCTAAGAAGTTATCCCTTAAGTTGGTGCCTATGAGGGCAATATAACGCCCTTTTGGGGCTGCAGGGAGGAGAAAGTCCACACATTGTACATCAAACAATGAACTTAGGGGCCCGCTTGCGGAAGAAATGGCTCCTGCCATTGTTTCAAAAGAAGATTTTTTATTGATGGAATAGAATAGCCTCAGTCATCGATGCAAACAATTGCCTCTCTCTCTCTCCAATGACTTGGAGATTTAGTTGTCTCTCCCTCTTGACATGGAGAGGACCCACACGTCTTTCTCTCTCTTAGATTGTTTTAAGAGGACTTGACTTTCTACATTTGTCTTGGAAATTTTTTTACTCAATCACGTCAATGCATTGTGCCTATCTTCATGTATAGAAACTCCATCTTTCGACATGATTTAGAGGTGTGCCTTCTTGGATTATTTAAGATGGATACCTCAAGGAAATTGTAGCAAAATACAAATTTAATTCTTTCACATTTATAGGCAGGCAATTGGGGAGGCAAAGGACCACAAATGTACAATGGTGACCACATTTAGAGGGAAAAACTTGACAACACTTGAAAAATCAAATAATGTTTGGGAAATTCCATATAATAGGGCCTAACCCCTTACAAAAATCATTAAATGGCCCAAAACATCTTAATTAATAAAGTTTACTTCAAATTTTCTCACTATTAATTGAGGATCCTCCTAAAAGAATGTCTTTAAGAATGCCTAACTTGCTTTTGGTTTGGGAACCCTCAATAATAAGCAAAGGCCTTTTAGTAATTATAAAAATTATGAGTTGATTGCGGAAATTAATGCATGAAGGTTTAAATGAGAAAAGAAAAAACTGTTAGAGATGATGGAAGCAATGTGCGAAAATTTGATGCGCATGACATATTCTTCCAACTAATCTACAATTCTCATATGTGATGGTGATTGTTCGTGCCATCTACGCTACTGTTATTTGGCGGCAAACACATTGGCCTCTAAATTTCAAAGATAATCGGAAGTCATTAAAAGTCACCAAATTTTGTTAATGGTAAAAAAAAAAAAAAAACCGAAAACAAGAAAAAAGAAAAGAAAGGTCATTGAAAGTCATCAAAAGCCAAGTCTTCAACTCCTCTCTTCATGGAAACAGGAAAAGAAGTCGGTTCTAAATTTGAACCTTAGAAACAAAGATAAAATAAAACATCAAAATAAAAAACAATTTTACACCCGACAATAAAATTCTCAAAACATGAAATATTTTCTAATGGAAAAAGTCTGTACTGAGCCTAGGCTCTAAACAATCAAATTAGAGCCCACCTCAAAACTTTCATGAAAAGAGGTAGTTTTGATGCTCAAATATCCTCAAAATTGATCATCTCGTCATCAAGATGCATGGATATGAGGAAAAAAATGCCTTTTAAGTTTTGAAAATAGTGTATCTTGTAACGTATATTTTGACCGTCAATTTTCAAGATTTTCAAATTGTCGTATATCTACTAGATCTACACTATTTTTTAATCTTTAAAATTTTTAATTAAATTTTAAAATATATTTTAAGGCTATCATAAATATTTCCAATATTGAAACCATATTTCTCGACAATATTGTTTAGAGTCTCGGTTCTATACAAACCGCACCCAATAATAAATGTAAATAAATTAGCTAACTGTATCAGTCAAACTTATAAGTCTTGGAAATGGATTTGTAGAGCAAGTGCTGCTTTTTGGTTTCCAAAACTAGTATGAGGATTTGGATAAGATGAATTCAAACAATCCTGTCAAAATTTTCTATTGGAACGATCAGTTAGGACCCAGCTCCGACTCAAATAATGCCAAGCCTAATAATAATTATCTAAGTAATATTTAATATTATATATTTTTAATAACATTTTATTGATATTTAAATAAATAAAAATATATGTTTTAGTTATAATATTTAAATAGTCCTTGTATATATCTAATATAATACTTAAAATAAATTTAAATATATATTTTTTTATTTTTGGGTTGGGTCCCATCAGGTCTGCATAGATCCGGGTCCAGATCTAGGTCCAATTTTGTGTTACTCAATCACCTGGTCAATGCATTGTGGATATCTTTCATGCGTAGAAATTGTATGGGCAACAATCGCATATGGCACATGGCACATTGCACAGCTGATAACGAAGTTCTTTAAATTAATCTTCTCGAACTCAAGATGTAATGTATGGAGATGAAAGAAAAAAGGATTTTAAGTTCCATACAAGTCATCTAGACCGTCCACTTTTAAGATTTTCAAGTATTTATTAAAAATTTGAGTTTCAACTATTTTGGAACTTTAAGATTTACGATTGGGAGTGGCAATATATTTTTAGTCCATCAAAGAGATTTCTAATGCCAGAATGGACGGCTTACTTTGATTATTTCAGGTGGATACTTCAGGTAAATTGTAGCAAAATACAAATTTAATTATTTCAGGCAGCCGATTGGGGAGGCAAAGGAAAATGGCGACCACATTTAGAGGGAAAAACTTGTTATACCATATAAGATGGCATAACCCCATACAAAAATCATTAAATGGGAAAAAAAAACAACTTAATTATTTAAGAACTTTATTTCAAAATTTCTCACTATTAATTAAACAGGCACCTCTTAAAAAAATAATTTTAAGAATGCCCATTTTTCTCTTGGTTTGGAAAACTTTGGGTATTTTACTAATTTGACCTACCTAAGAGGCCTAACACAAATGACAGGAGTATCCCTACTTCTTCAGGGTGGATCAAATTATTAAAATGCTTCTGCTTGTTTAGGGTTCCCAACCCTAAACATAGGAATTGGGGCATTTTTAATATATATATATAATTAGGAAGAAACCCGAGTGAAATGAAAACTACGAAATAAATCGAGACATTTTGGTCTCGTTAATGTTTGGGATGAGTTTTGGCCCCTTAATGATATCTTGGTGTAATTCTTAATATGCATTCGTTTCTTTGTTTCATTTGACAACCCCGCTGTTTTCTTGGGCGCACAAACTTTACCCAAATAAATTATATATTTTTCTCCTTTAGATGAAATTTTTTATTTAATGATGCAGAGATCTAGCTGAAAATGAGTTGATTAATTATAGGAATCGTGAGTAGATGGCGGAAATTAGATGTGTGAAGGTTTAAAGTTAAGCGCACTACATTTTTTTCCAACTCATCTACAACTCTACTCTAATATTAGGAAAACGTTTATATAGAGTCGAGGCTCTAAACAATCAAATTAGAGCCCACCTCAAAAATTTCATTAGAAGAGTTGGTTTTGATGTTCAAATATCTTCAAATTGATCATCCCGACATCAAGATGCTTGGACATGAGAAAAAAATAGATTTCTAATTTCTAAAATAGTGTATCTTGTAACCTATATTTGTACTGTCAAACTTCAAGATTTTCATGTTTTCATAGATGTGTTCGATCCGCGTTATTTTTTAAACTTTAAACTTTATAATTAAAGATAAAAATATATTTTAAGGCTGTTATAAATATTTACAGTATTAAAAATACATTTCTCGACATTAAGTGAAGGTGTGCTTTACTTTGATATTTTAAAGCATCGGCTCTATACAAAACACACCCCTAATATTATTTGTGGACACGAACAAATTGGGAGAATAATCGAAAGTCATTAAAAGTCATCAAATTTTGTTAATGGTAAAAAATGAATAAAAAGAACGTTATTGAAAGTAATCAAATTTTGGTAATGGTCAAAAAAAAAAAAAAAACCGTTGAAAAGTCTTCAGAACGCCAAGTCTTGACAACTTATCTCTTCATGGAGACGGAAAAGAAATCGATTTTAAATTTGAAGTTTAGAACCTTAAAAACAAAGATAAAATAAATAAAAAAATCGAAAACCTTTTAGACCTGACAATAAAAATATGAAATACTCTCTAATTCCCCGAAACTAGTTTTTGGGTCCACACGTAAATTTTGCCTCCCCTATAGAAGGGACTCGCGAGGAGGGCTTGTAGCAAGCATTTCATCAGTGCTTGTTTAGTCAATAGAAGCACCATGGAAGCTAAAAACGGAGCCCTTCTTCCCCACCCTCTGCGTCTTATCCCAATATTATCATACACTGCTGTCATGTGCCTTTTCGATTTCTCCAGGGCCTTAGAGGGCTCCCCATTTTGTAGAGAAAATGAAAGAGTGGCCCTCTTGGATTTCAAAGCTTCTCATTCCAACCCAAATGCTACATTGAAGGTCCAAATGGATTCATGGAAGGGGTTGAATTGTTGTGAGTGGGAAGGAGTGGAGTGCCACAGTTCCTCATCTCATGTTGTGAGTCTCAGAGTATATAGGACACCTTGGAAGATCAATGGATATACAAACTCTGTCATGCTGAATGCCTCTTCCTTAACTAGACTCAGCCAGCTCCAACATTTGGAACTGAGGTTCTTTGCTGGTGTGTTGCCCATAAAAGGTGAGTCTCGTTCAGTAGACAAATTTATACATATTCTCTTCATCGTTGTTTCGTGATAGGTGATAGTAATTACTGGGCTCTCAAAATTTGCGCATGGTTATTTTATTATGGTTGCAGAGCTCTCAAAGCTAAAGAACCTGCGCGAGTTAATCTTGGTTTCCAATGAATTTAGTGGAGGAATTCCTGAGGAGGTGGGTTTGCACTCTTCCCTTCAGAAACTTGATCTAAATGGGAATCGGCTTCAAGGACCCATCCCCGACATCCATTGGTGGCCTAACATTTTTGGTTGAGCTGGATTTGCATTACAATGATCTCAATGGAAGAATTCCAGAGGAAGTGGGTTTGCTCTCTTCCCTTCAAAAGCTTTATCTATATGGGAATTGGCTTCAAGGACGCATACCATCAACTCTGGGTAACTTGTCCCGTCTCAATAGTCTAAACCTATATGTGAATCAACTTTCCGGTAGCATGCCAGAATCTCTTGGCAGCCTATTATCATTGGAACGGCTTGACCTCGGCAAAAATAAACTTGAAGGGAGCATACCGTTGTCTATTGCCAACCTCACCCTCCTTAGAAGATTAAATCTTGAAGAGAACATGTTACAAGGAAACATACCTCCTATATTCGGATACCTCTCCTCTCTTAAAAGTCTCGTGCTTAGTGAAAACCACCTGCAAGGTTCTATCCCACGCCAATTAGGTAAGCTTTACTCTTTGAGTGGTCTTCATCTCAATGATAATGACTTGTCAGGTGATTTCTCCTTCACAATCTTTGCAAATGTTTCTAGCCTCAAATATGTCCACCTCTCTGCAAACCCTATGCTAACCATTTCCCACAACAACTTTACGCCTGCTTTCCAGCTTAATGGTCTCAAGTTGTCATCGTGTGACATGAGAAGGTTCGACTTAAGTTCTCCAAGCTTCCTATCCACTCAAAACCAGTCACTGTCGATCTCTCAAAGAGCAACATTACAGGGAATATCCCCTCTTGGTTACTCGAAAACACTGGAGAACTGTTGTTGGATGGGAATTTGCTCACAGGAGTACAATTTTTGCCTAACATATCTTACGACCTCATTAATTTGGATATCTCTAACAACCAAATCAGTAGGAATTTTCCAAGAAATTTCCCATAGTTATTTTCCAAATTTGCAATCACTTAAAATGTCCCAGAATTTCCTTAATGATGACTTAATGTTTTACATCAATGGCTTTAAAAGATTGAGAGTGTTGGATTTGTCTAGCAACAATATCTCAGGAAACTTGCCTTCCATTTTCCCCTATAACCTCACAATTTTGGACTTATCAAACAACAAAATCACTGGAGAAATACCCCCCAATTTGATCAGAGGACATTACCTCATGTTTTTGAGCCTGTCTGAGAACTCCTTGAACGGACCCCTGCAATCCAAACATTTCAAATTACCAAATTTGGTATCACTCCATCTAGATAACAATGCATTCAATGGAACCATACCGAGGAACTTGTTGCGGTGTAGTCCATCTCTAACTGTTTTAAATCTTGCAAATAATAAATTATATGCTCCCATGGCAATTGAATTATTTGGGCTTTTGGAATTGAAAGTGCTAATCTTGCGAGGAAATTTTTTCGATCATATTCCACTCAAATTGTGTCAAGTAAAAAGTTTGGCCGTCTTAGATTTTTCCCAAAACAACCTTGAAGGTCCCATACCTCCTTGCTTCAATAATTTTTCTGCATGGACAAATGCATCCTTTATTGGTTCCATTTCATATCATTTTGCCCCATTTTGCGCCTTTTCTACCAAATTTGGTTCTTATTTTAGCCCTTACACAATCTCACAAGAGAAGGTGGAATTTACAAAGGGAAATATATATAGTTATCTCGGGGATGCTCTCAAGTACATGACCGGTTTGGATTTGTCGGAAAACAAATTAAGTGGCCCTCTTCCATTAGACATGGGGCTTTTAAAAGAACTTGCCATGTTGAATCTCTCCAACAATCTTCTAACAGGTCCAATTCCCAAATCCTTTGGAGGGTTATTGGGTCTCTCAACATTAGATCTTTCTTACAATGCACTCTCAGATGAATTTCCTTCTCAATTGACAAGACTTACCCATTTGTCCATGTTTTCTGTTGCAAATAATAATCTATCCGGTGAGATACCAGACAACACAATTCTGTACTTTCAATGAGAGTTCTTTTAGTGGAAACCCAAACCTGAATACACAAGGAAAGAGGTGTTCGACAACTCTGTCATCAAATGTGCCAACTGCATCGAGCTATAATGATGGTGAAGATGAAGATGAAGATGAAGATGAAGAAGAAGGAGAGGAAGGGTGGATGGAGATGACACCTGCGTTCTATGCTTTCATTGGCTGGGTTATGCTATTGGCATTTGGGGAGCACTAGCCTTTCTTTTTTTTGGCAACAAGAGAGGACATGCTTGTGTGAGGGCCATGGACGCGATAGTCTCCCGACTTTTTCGTGCATTTTGCCGTAAACATTAGAGTCATTCGACTTCTTCTCCTGTTCACACACAATAATCCAATGGGCAACAATGTTACCATTTGGCACAATTACTCTATTGTAAGGTTGTAAGATATGTAAAGGTTCGGTCAGAAGGTCGTTTTTTATTCATTTCCAAATTGCCCATCGGACTGAGGATCTTCAGACTACTTGTTATTTTTTATTTTAACTAATTTTTTTCTAAAGTAAGGCTGTAGAGTCTTATTTAATGCAGTCCAAAGATGCCAACCGGGTTATACCTTTGAAAGGATAGAACAAAATCCGAACCTAACACAACTGGGTTTAGAGATTACGAAGGAAATTAGATGGAATAAAAGATCACGAATGGACGTAAAGCCACATTTTTAGGTAATCTTGGTGTATCAAAGAGTCTCTCAAGAACTTCGTTCAATTGTCTCCCTTCAATTCCCACCATTAATATATCCAAAAAAAAAAAAACAACTTTTCAATTCCAAATTTTGACTTTCAATTTAGTTTTCAAGGCACGGTCTTGCTTAAGGTAAATTATAACCATATTTTTCTCTTTTAAATGAAGATGAGCGTGAACTATTATTGTACGACCAGGCCACTAGGGAGGATGGATTTTCTTGATTCAAATTTTTTTTACAAAAATAAAAAAATAATAAGCTAGATCTTAAAAGCTTGATCTGACCATCCAAAACCTAGCAAATGCGCATCCAAATCTGAAAAAATGCATATTCGTTTTCATTTGGAGCCAAACAAGTAGTTTTGTATGTATCATGGGCATGGAGAAGGAATACAAAAACATACTAGATGTTGAGAAAGTGCTGATGTTGAGAAAAAGTTACAACATCAGTACTCTTCTTAGGTTAGGTTAGTTTTTAAACTGCAGAACCTACCTTATAACTTAAGCGTAGTCTAAGTGACTCACGTCTATGGATTATTGATTATTATGTCAGAAAATGAGCAGCAAAAATATTTTAACTCGCTGCGATCCAGCTTGTGAATCGCTGATCCAGACAGAGAATCAGCAGGGACAGAACTGTTTTTGTAAAGGTATCAGTTATAACCGGTTCCCCGCATAAAATTCCGCATTTCACATTTCTTTTTTCCCTTTTATTATGCTTATCTAATGTTTCTTTACTTCCGCCCTATTTTTATTTTTATTTTTTAATATTTTTCTAGATTGTCGATCCAGTTATCTATCAGTGATTTATGTGGTGGACCATTTACCCCATCGATTGAGGTTTTAAAATACTAGTCCATAAAAAGGCAATTTGAAGGTGCATGAGATGGTAGTTCCAAGGGCTACATCAACAGGCAGGTGCAACAGCCTTTTTCTTAATAGGCCTCATGAGAACTTTCTTTTAAGAAATAAGACATTAAAATATTTTATTTTTGAGTTTAGCTCTCCAACTTTTTATAGTGAGCCAAATGGAGCTATTTGCTCCTCATAAAAGGAAAATATTAAAAGTCATGCCTTTCCTATTTATAAAAAGTATTTTATTAATTAAAATGAGATTTTGTTTCATTTTTCTGACCAAGAGAACATAAAAAATGAGGGTATATACAATGACAGTCCATGAGTATAATTCTTAAAAATGGTGGCGTATACGTAGTATTCCCTAAAAATATATCTTATTACAATAGCATCATTCTATAAATATAATTATAAATAAAAGCCTAAATTTTCCAAGGAGGTGGCCAAATCCACTGCGTGATTCCCTTGCTTACATTTGTGGGCAATCTTGGAGGACTATATTCTTTTGTATTTTCAAATAAGGTCTTTGCAACCTTAGAACAATATGTCGCTCCAACCTTATTGTATAGGGAAAAGTTCATAAAAGGGTAAGGTTCTAAATAATCAAATTAAGGTGCTCCTCGAAAATTCACTCGAAGAGGTTGCTTTGATGCTGAGTAACCCTCAATTCTATCATCTCAAGCTGAAGATGTATGGACATGAGATAAAATTGATTTCAAGTCTTAGAAATAGTGCATCTTGTAACGTATTACTAGACCATCAATTTTCGATATTTTTAAATGTTCATCGATTTGTTAGGTCAACACTATTTTTTAATATTTAAATATTATAATTAAAGATGAAAATAAATTTTAAAGTTATTACTAAGATTTTGTATATTGAAACAACATGAAGGTGTGCCTTACTTTGATTGTTTATAATTTCAACCTTATACAAATCACACCCTTTAATAAAAGATCTATTACTTTTTTGTTTATGTAAACAGAGGAGGAGGGTGCTGTTTGTATATGTCTCACCTTTAAAGGCGCATCGCTAAATCAGTTCAGAATACGTAATTTTGGACACACTTTGATGGCCCAAAAAATCTATTTCGACATTTACGTATGAAATTTAAAGTTATTTGTGAAGATAGAGGCGATCGATAAATACGTTGTTTTAGATAATATGTTACAAGGTGCACTATTTTTAGAACTTGAAGACCTTCGTATCTATATATTTCATGGTTTTTACCAATTTTCCAAGGAGTTTTTAAAGTGCTCATTACTTTCACAGTTAGGGGAGACAACAGGTCGGGTTCGGGTTTAGTAATCCGATCCAAAATTTAGACCCATACCCAGACCTGTTGGGTCCCTGTGACAATAATAATGTATGTCAATATTATGACAATATTGTAACAATATTGTCAATATTGTCAATATTGTGACAATATAAACATCTAACGCGTGCATCACGACGCATGATTGCAATTATATATCCTATGACTATGGGTACGAGTCGAGTCTGGCTGGACTCAGACTCGGACCCGAATATTCCTAATGGCGAATCGTGCGAAGATGCCTCTCACTCTGAAATGGATTTACACAATAAATAGTATTATTGCTAAAATTGTCCATTCACATCAAAGGCTTCTTGAATGCATCGGGATTGTATTTTCTGCCATAATCTATGTTTTTATATTTTAAGAAAGATGAAATTTCTATAAGGCCTAGGATTTTATGAAAACAAAATAAAGCTTCACGTCAAATCCTTATTTGGAAAGTCACTTTTGGCAACGGAAATCTCCATGATGGATCTAAAATCAATTTCAAATACCGACAATAAAATTTGAAACAAAAAAAATTATACAGAACTTGTGGATCTATGGACATATATTTTTAGGATGAAATGTATGGTCTAAATAATTTATTATAATATATATTATTTTTTAGAGCTTAAAATCCTAATTTCTTTTTACAACCACAATTTTCAAGCCGAGATAATCCACGTAAAAGTTTTCCAATGCTTGAATTGTAAACATCGATGAGTTATGAGTTGAGACTTTACTTAGTTTGATAGAGTTGCAACCCTATCAAATTATTTTCCTTTTTAAAACGTCCCCATCTCTTAATCAATTTTTCTTAAAACCATCTTTTTTCGACCCTAAT